>WOGN01005502.1:1467-13152 GCA_015342105.1 Leptinotarsa texana
TGTCAAAAATTATTGAATTCAAATTATGCATCGATATAGAAAATTGTAAATATCTCGAAAACGATCACCTCCAGCGTTGTTGAGGAGGTATAACTTTTTTATTTGGAAAAGGTGTGGAAACTAGGTTTTTATATGAAAAGTACCAAAAGTTCACTATCAAAAAAGTTAGCGTAATTTGAAATAAATAATGACAGCGTACGCAGCGCCCTCTAGATATTACATGAAAATTGATACGAAATTATGATTTCTCACGTCAAAAAACCCCGGGTACTAAATTTCGTTCAAATAACTTATTTTTTGCAAGAGTTATTTTGAAAAAGCGAACAAAAAAATTCAATTTCAACACCCCGTATCTCCATAACGAAGCATTTTCGGGAATACGTCACTTGAATACTTTAACGTATTTATGTTACACCCTGTATAGATGGGACTATATACAAAATTACTGCCTTTAACATTAAAATTATCTGTAGACACTTTAAGTAAAATAAGTGTTCAATTATTTTCAAAGTGTTGAGTGTGAGTCGGATATGTTATCAAGTGTGAAAAATAAAATATCTCTCGTCTCTCGCTACAGGTAACATTAAATAAATTTAAAAAATAACTTTTTCAACACAAATCTTTATTTTGTGTTAGGTATTTCAATAAGAACCATTGGAAGAGTGGTTAAAGGAGGGGGGCAATTAATTTCTGCAAATAACGGAGAAGTAAAATTTTCCACCACAAGAAGAAAGCGACAGAAGAGTATCAGTAACTGATATTTCCGAGTGTAAGTATTTCAATATTAGAAGGATTATTTACGACTTTCATAAGACGGAAGGGTATCGTATTATGGTAAAAAAGTTCCAACACAAAATTAATGACTTTTGGGAATTGTGGCTTCCAAAACATCTCTTCGTAGAATTTTAAAGAAAATAGGTTTCAAATGGAAAAGGACTTAAAATGGTAGAAAAATTTTAATAGAGAAAACGGGTATTAGAGCATTAAGAATCAAGTACTTGGAAAAAAATAATTATTTTCGTATAGCCAAAAGCGACCAACTGAGTTTTTTGACAAAACATACCTTCATAGTGCACATACATCTTCCAAGAACTGGATGGATGAATCAACCAAATGATTATTTAAAAATATTGCCAAGGTACCAAGACTCATTGTCCATGCAGAAGGTGACATGGGCTTTATACTGTAGTGCCCTACAATTTCCTTCAAAATGGGGTATGCTAGGAGATGTTTTCCTTTAGTTGAATTAGTTTAAAAACTACAATGGGTGACCCCAAGAAGTGAAAGTTACTTCAAAACCTTTCGCGACAGCAGTTAGTAAACTTACTTGAATATTTCAATGTCAATGCTGGTGAAACTGTTCTTGACATGAAAATAATGCCGGAGGCTGAAATTCTCAAGGAGTATCCTGGAATGATAAATTCCCTAAACTTTGATTTCATAGAACTTCTTGGCAAAATCAGTAATCAGGATAGAAAAAAATTTTTGTACATAAAGAATTGCGAAACACCTCTCATGTTTTTCTAAGAACAGATTGTGGTCCCTACAAGGTTTTAGAAAAAACCGAAAAATATTTTACACTCTCAGTGAATGGAAAAAGAAAGAATATTTCGATGGATAGGTTGAATCCAGCTTTTATAGAATCATCAAATGAAAATTAACCTGAAAATTCAAAATTGACAAAACCAAATGGAATTTTCAAGAAGAAATCAGGAAAACAAAATGAAAATCCGGAAAAATCAAATTATGTAACCCGCTTTGGAAGAATTCATTTTCGTGTTTAATTTTTTAAGGGGGGATGTAATGTAGTGCCTTACAATTTCCTTCAAAATGGGGTATGCTAGATGTTGCTAGGAGATGTTTTCGTTTAGAAAATATAAAAAAGAATAAACACTTTTCAATCAAAAACGTTTTTTAAAAGTAGTTTAAAAACGACAATACCTAATTGTCCCCTTATATTTAAATAAGGCACATCAGGGGATTATCATTCAGAAATGAAAATTATGGTGAATGGTTACAAGAAAGGTTTATCCCAAATCTACCTGTGATTTCAATAGTCGTGATGGATAATGCTCCATACCATAATATTCAAATTAATCCAGCCCCCAAAGCTGACATTGTGAAGTGGCTGCAGGAAAAAATCATTATGTTCACCCCTAACATGCTCAAACCCGAACTATACGAGTTGATCAAGATAAATTAAAAGCATCATATTAGATACAAATTTGATGAGGTTCAGCTTGAACACGGACATTACGTTTTGCAACTCTTTCACCCTACCATCCGGATTTGAATCCCATTGAGCCCATTTTGGCTACTGTCAAAAACAACGTCTCTCAAAAGCATGTAACTTTCAAGTTGGAAGATGTGAGAAAACTGGGAGAGCATGAGTTTGATCAAATCACTTCCGAGGAATGGCAAAAGCGTTGTCAACATGTAGTAGATATACAGCGGTATTATTGGGAAAATTTAACATTCACAGACGTTCAAACAGGTTAATCCAGTGATTATTAATTTAAATAACGATAGCAGCAGTGAAGATGAAGAAAATTTGTATTCAGATAGTGACAGATTAAAGTTTATTTTTGGATGTGTATCATTATATAACACTTTAATGAACACTAAATAAAATATGAGAAAAATGACAAAGAAGGCATTTTTCATTTGTAACCCTAACTAAAACTAATTACAGGTACGACACTGTCCGGCAAGGGCCGTATGCCAATAGTAATTTAGTTGGGAGAGTCTATACATGCGCGATCGATCGCCATTATCCGTGGCGTGTACTGTGCCTCATATAAAAGTCCAAAAAATCAAACTTTTCATGAAGAGAAAATTTAGAATAAGAGCAAAGACAAATAAAAAAATGAAAGTAAAATCTAGTTTCTAGACATGTAAAGAAGACAAGTTCAATTCAAGATTGGGTTGCAGCAGAAAAAATTGATATTTTTTCATGAAACCATGTAACAGAAAAAAAGCAAAATGCAGAAAGCATACGCGAATTAAAGCAGGAGGCAAGTCTATCGATTGGAACAACAAAAATAATAGTCTAATAGCAGAGGAATAAAAACTATTTCCAGAAACTTTTGGTATTCATGACGAACTTGCCCTAAATACTGTGTCAAAAATATTTTCCAAGTTTGTTGCTCCTGTTTTCAATCAATATTTGTGAGGTAGTTATTTTTGTGCATTTCTAAAACATGGTAGAGTATGAAAATACTCGGCAAGGGTAGAATTTTAAGTTCTTAAGAAACATTGGCTATGATCCGGACTGTGGCTTCAATTGCATGTGAAGACTGACCCTAAAAAATAGGACATATGTTAGGTGGCTGTTAAAAAGAGAAAAATATGTCTGTAGTACTATTTCACTAAAATACATTTTCAGCTGTCTTAGTAGGAACAGTTGTGTAGACAGTTTTTTGCACAGACCAGGGATACGTGCTTCTCAATTTAACATGTCATCAATTTTAAACCCCAACAAATCTACATGTTGCTTCGGTGTAACTTGTCGATTTGTTCTAGAACATAGGTCCATCAAGTCGTTAACATTTGAGTCTGCTTCTACCGTTGTAAGAAATAAAAAATGTCATTAATATATACCAGAAAAAAGTTGGTTCCGGTATGGGACCTTGTGGTACACCATGTGAAATGGATTTACATGTGCTAAAATTTCCAGATGTGCAAACAACTTGCTTTCTCTCACGTAAGTAGGTTTCCATTAGCTCTAAAACTGTGCCCTGTATTCCATATTTCTTATCTAGTATGAGCTCATGATTTACACTGTCAAAAGCCTTACTAAGATCACATAAAGGTAGAGCAGACACCAGACCCTTTCCTACATTCTCTATTATTGAATCAAGTATAGCCACCACAGCTTGGGTTGTCAATTTGTTAGACCTAAATCCAAACTGATTTTATCAAGTACTGAATGAGCATTTAAAAAAGAAATATAAGCGGTCTTTAATTAGCATCTCAAAAGTTTTACCAAAGATAGGAATGATTGATATGGGTCTATAGTTATCTAGAATATTTGGATCACCCTTTTCATATATGGGAATAACTTCACTTGTTTTAAAGATGTCTGGAAATAATCCTTCATAGCGGTAATGGGTAAAAAGAACAGTCAGAGGACCAGAAACAAGGTGTATGGTTTCTTTAATCATTCTACTGTTTAAGTTGTATATGTCCAAGCAAGCAGAGTTAATTAATATAATTATTGCTTGTTCAACTTCAATCTCAGTAACTGGACTGGGAAAATAGAAGTGCTAAGTTTGGGGAGTGTAAAACGGTAGGTTAGAGCATTAATGTTACAAGAGGCTAGATATTTTACAATTCGTTCAGCTACATTTGTGAAAAATATGTTATATTCATCAGGGGAAATACTGCTTGAGGCTGAAAGTTTTTTATTTGATTTTCGCTCATAGTTAATTAATTACCAAGTGTTCTTGGAAGTGTTTTGCTTGAGTCATTGATGAAATAATCATATGAAATCCTTTTGGGATTTTGTATAGCGCTCTGGCACTGCTTCTTATAAACTTTAAATGCATTGTAGTGTTCAGACCTTTCAGTAACAGCTCTAATACTATTTAACACCTGGAGGTTTTCTCTCATTTGTTTTAATTTGTCGTTGAAAAATGTCACTGGTCTTTTGTCTCTGGTATTGGCAAAAATTTTTTTTCCAAAAAAATCAATTTCTCCTAAGTATTTCCTTTTCAATTTATACCTTTTCTTATTAAAGGAAAACTAAACAAACACAATGAGTACCCCACATACGTCCAAGTTGGTAGTAAACTGTCAAAAAAAGCTCAACAAAATGTCTCTAGGATCATGATCTATCATGGGCATCACTTTAGGCTTGGCCAGACAAATTTTGAATACGTGTACTGCAAAAAGAGTTTCCGATTTGTGGCAAAATTTAACAGGATTGGCCCATTTCAAGGCCATCCTCTGTGAAGTATGTTGTTAAACAGTTCTTGCATTACAATAGGGTGACCTACCTAGAAGAGATATAAACAATTTTTTATTTTATCCACTCCTTATAGAGGTACGAAAACTTTGCGCAGAAGATCCACATAAATTTCAACTGAAAGTTATGAATCCACTGACCTGCTATAAAACTTAATTAGATAATTGATTATTTTGGTAAAACAAAGATTTAAAGAACAAATTACATATAGGAAATCAGGTGAAATATTAGCAATTTTTGTCAAAACTTGACATGAAAGATAATACAGTATCAAAAATCACAGGGTTCCGCTTTATAGGAATGTTCGGATTACTGGATTATGGAGAAAAAAATCATAAGAATAAAATAGTGTCTTCTGATTTCGTTTTCATTTTTAACTAAACACTATTCTCACTTCAAAATAACAGGTAAATACTTACATATGTGCACATTATAAGTTTTCAGGTTAGATTGTAAGAAGACGACGGAGCGCGCATAGAGAGGGGCGGATGAAGGGTGCCGGATTATTTCAAAATCTATTTATTTCACCAGAATTGATAGTATTTACCAAAATTGATAATATTTTATTTTATCAAGTCTTGTAACTACCTTCTGATATATAAAAGGTATCTTGGTTGAGTGGAAGAACAACTCAGTAGCTCTTCTGCAAACTGAGTTGAACTTCGCCTTTTGTAATGTCAGTAACTAGGCTCTCTAATTTATTCAAATATTTGTATGTAACTACAGCTGGGTAACAATAAAGACGATTATTATTAAATGTAATTCGTGAAAATCTATACTCATTATCATGGATACTTTTAACAGTCATATCGAATATTTCAACTGAGATTGTTCTCTTTCTCCACAAGGATCTTAGCTGTTTTATTTGTTAAGAACATATTGCAATATTTCTGAGATTTTACCCAAAAGGTTTTCATTATTCATAGAGATGTGTGTGATGGATACTATGTAGATTAATTAGCAGGTCTTCCTTGTAACTTTCTGGTGGTGATCTTGGTATAATTAAAAAACAAAGCATAAGCAATGGAGTAACAATTTGACAAAAATTTTAGTTTTACTTACCAACGGATACTTTTAGCTTTGAGCTATCCAACAACAACCACTACAACTAATATAATCATTAATAATTGGAAAAGGGTTTACAAAAATATGGGTACAACAATTGATAATTTATTCAAAATGAATAATTTTGCTATCAATACAATCTGTAAAAAAATAACAATTTTATTTATTTTAAAATTCTACCTTTCCAATTTCATGTGATAATCATATATTATTGATTCTTTAGTCGATAAAAAATGCTTTATTTAATTCTTTCAAATCCCTTTTATCTACTGCAGACTTGAGTTCACCTCTGTTCATTAGAGAAATACACATACGGAGAGTAGTCCAAATAGTGTCCGACATTTGGGATACAGAACCTGAGTTTGATACATCTTTACCTCTAGCCTGCTGATTTAGAGCTATCAAGAAATGCTCTGCAGCTTCCCTAAAAACGAAAACAATCACTCTAAAATAATTTTTCATTTTGAAAACATACTAAAAGTAAAAAAAAGTCAACGCCACAACCATCGAAGTGTTTAAAGTTACAAATTTATGTTATGATATGCCCCACATAAATTATTTTTCACCAAAGTGAAATCCAAATAAGGGGTTCAGAAGAAATTCCAACAAACACATAAATAGAATCAGATTTCAATCTAAATAGTCCGACTAGAAAAAATAACTGATTGACAACATTTCCAAGGATATAAAAAGTAAATGGAACTGAAGACTATGATACAGTCTATGTTATCAAATCACAACTGAAGGATAAGGAGATCAATAGGAAAACTAGAAACATTATTTATACAGAAGTACAGGATAACTTTCTTTTTTACCATCACAATAGAATAAATAATAACAACAGCACCAAGCCTAGGTAAATTAAAGGACTTATCTCTGAAAAAACAAACGAATTAGGTCTTCTTAAACACAATGATGAACCAACAAATATATTAAAAAAAATGTGTAAAACAGTTTTGCATAATATTTCATCACTTAATTCAGCACCACACATCAGCTTATTAACACTGATGTAACAAGAAATACCAATCATTGGAATAATTAGAGACCTAAAAATTTTAACATAGTACAAGATAACATAAGTACAAATATTCTTTTATGAAATATGGACATTCAGAGACTCATCCACTTGTATTATTATCATGGCAGGTTTCTTTTCCTGACAAACTCAAAATAGCAATGTCAAACAAATACATAAATCAGTATAGTTAAAGAAATTAAAACTACTATTAAATTAAATTTTCTTGAAACATGATCAATTGAAAATTCGCAATTCAGAACATTTTCATAAATGCTATTGCATTCTGAAATATAATAAAGCCCCAGAAATGATATATTTAGGAATTTAATTAGATTGTTGCCTGAAGTGGGAAAAATATTCACCCAAATTAACAAAAAATTCATAAAATGTCAACTATATAATAATTGACTATTAGGCTTCAGGAAAGGCTTATTATAAATATAAAGTGCAATTATTAATTTCAGAATAATATTGTAGGATAGCTTAAAGCTTAAATAAGGGTAATAAATGGTTTGCGAACCAGCTAACAACTGTCTACAAACTCCGTAATTTCACCTATACTCCCCAAATTACACTTTTTGAAAATTATTTCACTCTGAGAGTGGTATTTTTGAAGAATGAACTTCCCAAAATTATATTTGCAAAAAAGTATGATTTATCTTGATATAAATATCTTTATTATTGCTCAATGTGGAGGACTTGATAAAAAAAATACTCTTAACTATCTAAGAAGACTCACCGGTAAGCATTCAAATTTATACAGGTTATTCCTACATTATATCTCGCTCTAATAAAACCAGGTGATATATTTAATGCGTGGTGGTATGCATCTACCGCTTCTTCTGGTTTAGAACCATTCGCTAGAGTTGCTCCTAACCTATTCCACAATCTAGCATCCTGAAAATGATATAACATTTACTGACATACCAAAGTTGAAGATGATGTGTGTCAAAATGCTTTTTTTAAATTGATTTAAACAATTATTTTAAAACAAATTTTTCAAATCTTCAAAATTGGTATAACAAAAACTACTGGGGAAATAAAGGTGGTGGATTAAATAATTGATCCATAATTGACACTAATATCTAAAATATATCAAAAATTCATTAACAAAAATTATCGAACCAAACATAATTTTCTATCTCAAATGTCACCTCAGATTAGATAGTTAAATAGATAGATAGATCGATCATTTATTGGTGTTTTATACATTTTATTTTGTATTTATACAAGTCAATATACATATTAATAAAATTAGCATCTGTCAGGCATAAAAGAAAAAAGTTTTTTTATTAAAAACATTTATATCTTATAAGTACATCTGAGTTGTGTTGACGAGCACACTTAAATACAAAATAGTAATATTTAAAATTGGGTATTATAAAACAACGACAAATGTATATATGGTTAAAGAACTTATATAACAGTGGAGGAATTCTTCGGTGCTGAAGAAGGCGTTTTTTATTAAAAAATATTTTATCCTTATTTTGAATATGTTATTTTTAGGTAGAGATCTTATTTTTTGTGGTGATTTATTGTAAAGTTTCACAGCCCAAAAATTTGGTCCATTTTGACATCTTTTTAAGCAGCAGTAGTTTCTACTCAAATCATTTTTATGCCTAGTGTTGTGGTTGTGCACATTTTCAAACTTTCATATTGAGATAGATGAACATTTCAATCTAGCAGACCACTATTATAATATTCATGCAGTCATTGTACACTGTGGTTCTGGCGTTGAATTTGGTCATTATTACACCTTGGTCAAAGACGAAACGGACTGGTTTAAGTTTGACGATGGTCATGTCACAAAATGTTCTGGCGATATATTGAATCTATTGGAGCCTCTAGAGACACCCTACATTTTGTTTTATGAGAGAGAGGACATTGGCAGATCAAGATCTTCAAATGATGTGCTGCAGGTTTTTCCTGCAGCTGAAAAAGCAAATGCGCCACTGGAATCAATGAAGTAACTCTAGAGCGTCAATTAATTTTTATTGTTGTTTTTAATTTTTATCTTAATTGTTGCAATAAAATTGAGATATATTATTTTTTATGCATACTGAATTTTCCATGGTTAGAGAGAAGGAAAGGTTAGTATTTTTAATGTAATGAATGAATGAATTTCGACATTAATCTCTGTAGTCGATACTGTCTAATATTCTAATTGCTTTTCGTTTGTGTCGGAATCTTCTATCACAGTCTGTTGTACGTCTTCAGGTGACAATATCATAAGAAATAATGGATGCATACAAGGAAAAATATGCCGTTTGAAGAGTTGATTTTGAAACTTGTCTGGAGAGGTTTCTTAGTAAAAATAGATTTCTCATGGGTTTTCTTGATAGTTCATTTATGTGATGATCCCATTTTGAGTCACTGTCAAAATAAATTCCCAAAAATTTCACATCACTTTGCGAATTTGAGTAATTTTCCATAGTTCTTAGGGTGAATACCATGTTTTGGGTTTTGTTTTTATTCAGATATATATTTATATCCCGATATGGTAGTCATCAAATATTTTTACAATTCATTACTAATTACTTTAAAGTTTTTTTGAAAATATTACTCTCAGAAGGGCATAACTCTTTTAAATATGGTGATCAAAAAAAAAACTTCAAGACAATTTTTATCAAATAACTAGCTGTCACAAGAGTTGAATAAAAATGATTCTTTCGAATTGAGAACATTTATACAAATAAATTAGAGGTCAAATACAAAACTATCACTAACATGATACCACACAACCAAAATAAATGAAATTAACAAAAAAGTTGTATAAGAAAACTACGATTACAGTATTTCCACGATTATAATATTTATTTTCCATGAAATCTATACAACTTTTTAGAAGAATTTTCAATAATCAAGATTAAAGTTCAGTTTGTAATGTGCATAGTTCAGTTCATTCATAGCAACATACCTTTAAAAAAATTGTATTTACTAATAAATGAACTAATATTATTTTTATGATATCATACTTACATCTGGTCGGACAGAAAGACCGGCCGAAAAACAATCTGCGGCTTTAGCGTGTTCTCCTGTTAGATTAAATAAAACGCCTAATCCACATTGTACTTCATAATCAACGTCTTGAGGATGCCGCTGAGCAGCTTTAATAAATAATTCTTGCACTATCTTGTGATCGTCTCTGCGTGAAAAAAAAATCATAAGACTGTCACTTGATGCTGAGAACAACATTTGAAACCCACAGCGACATTTATTTGGAAAGGTACGATTCAGAGTTTTCACTAAAATATGAGGATTTTCAAACATTGTTCAAGACATTCATGTCATTACTACTTACTGATAAAAATTGTCTGAAATTAAGATGATATAAGTATTAAATATGTAAAATTATGTTCAAAATATGGCTGAAATATTATTACATAAAAACAACAAAGATAGAAAAGCCAAGCAAATATCAACAAGAACGAGTAAACTGCTATTTACAAAGCACATCAACAGTAAGAAAAAAAAGTACCGTTTCACAAATAAGATGGAGCAATGTGGTTATACATCATCGATATTATTTTAGTTAGATGTTATATAATTTCGTACTATCAATTTGGTGATTCTGAGCCTATTTACATATTCATGAATCATTTGAAGTCGTTAATGTTAAAAAAATAACAATCAAGTATATAATATTTCTGGGTAGTGTTGTTCATCTAGTTCAGCAACATTTTTGCTACTCTCCACTTATTACATGAATTATCATCTCCATAAGAAAAAAATAAGTTATGTATACAAGACATGATTTTTATATTTTTTTGCATTTTTATTTTGAACATAAACTAATTTTGAAATTTATTACTTCAGGTTTTTTCATATATTGATTAATTTACCCCTCTTCTACCAATATTTTAATAGAAAGGATTTCATAAGATTTCACAAAAACTAAACCAAATGTCCCATTCTATTTGAGAAAGAACGGCGTGCAGACATGCAGCCCTGCACCTTCACTTACGGAACTAACAAACTTGTAACTTGCCCGGATAGTGTCAAATTCGGCGGTACCAAATCGTTGTATTTCGTGTTGTTCTTCAACCAATTCAATAGCATTTGACATGCCTGGTTGTAATAACTTTCATTAGTGTAACTAATGGCAAGAGCCATCAGTGCGTTGAGGTTAGTGGGGTCCAGCTGGAGACACCTGTTCAATGCTGCTATTGCAACTGGATCCTTGAACAAACAATTTTTTTTTAAGAAATTCTGACACTTTTATATCTGGTGTTAAGTATATTGTTAAAGCAAAGTGGATAAGCTAAATCCGTAGTCGTCAAATTACGGACCGCATGCGGCCCATGATAAAGTAAATTATTTTACAAACTACACCTCACGATTGCAAGACGCAAAGACTTGCACGTTTGGGAATAACGGGAGCAATGAGAACTACCCCAACAGCTGTATTTGAGATACTCCTGAATCTACCTTCTTTACACTTTGTGATAATGGGGGAGGCCAGGATGGGCCAATTTAGACTGGTAAAACTCACTGAACTACAAAAGATCGGACCGAACAGAAATTTCGGAAAAAGTGGAGGAGCACATACTGAACACGTGCACGGACCACATGACACCGAAGTACACCTTTAACACAAACTTCACGGCCAAAATCATAAGCCGTGAAGAGTGGA
>WOGN01005503.1:0-13151 GCA_015342105.1 Leptinotarsa texana
ACTATTTGAAAAAAATTAAAATGAACATTGGACTTGTGACCGTCACAAATGGTAGTATAGCAAATATCATAAAAAAATCAATATTAATAATTCTGTAGTCGAATCAAAGAAATTTTTTTTATGAATCACTTCAAGTATCTGATGAACTATAAAGTAAAATGAACATCAAATCATTGTTGATAACTGTGGGGCAAATTAAATGAACAAATGAACATAATCATTGGAGGAATCAAGTAATCGAAAACAATGTTGAACAAATTATTGTAGACAGAAACAGGAATAAAAGTTCATCAATATAACTTCAATCAGTTGTTGTGTTGTAATTTCTGCAGAAGCTGCAGATATTCAGATGTAAATTTCTTCTACTAACTGCGGTCTGGACTTGTGAACTTCAACTTCACAGCACCCTAAAAATAAAAAATCTAGCGGTGTAAGGTCCTGTGATTATGGCGACCACTCAATGTGAGGACTATTTCGACCTATCCATCGATTTCCATACTTATTATTCAGCCATTCTCTCACAATAACAGTATTATACACAGAAGATCCATCTAATTGAAAATTCAGACGATACTGCGGGGGTAAGTTATGTATTGCGTTCCCAAACTCATTTCTCAAAAAGTCTAAAAGTCCATTAAGATTACTTTCGACAAAACGAACCGATGATCTCATCATGGATTATTTTACACCACACATTTATTTTATGCATTTATAACAGTAGGATTATCTGAATACAAGTACCTTGAAGTTTGGGACGATACTACTTCATTTGTAGTTAACGTAGCTTCACCACTGAACAAAAGTGTTTTGAAGAAGTTTTTACGATCATTAAAATATTGTTCTTGAGCCCAGATACAGAATTTTAACCTACTTTCTTCACACTCCCGGTTCCAGAGTGTGTAAAATTTTTGGTTCGAATGGTTCAATTTTATATTCACAAAGCATCTCCGGAGATTTTCTTTAATAATATTCAAGTGTGAACGTTCGCAAGCTTAAATGAGGATTATAGTGAAAATATTGCAATATTCTCACATTATTTCTATTGTCATGGTATGAATTGTTTCTGTTTTTGAGCATATGTCTCGATTCACAACCTGTTTCGTTAAAAACATAATTTATTCGGTTCACTATACGGCTTCTCCCTGGAAGTTTATCAGAATGTCTGTTATGAAATTATCTCGCAGCTTCTCTTATCTCCGACAAGGCACACAAGTTCCATTTTATCTCGCACACTTAGTTCTTCCATATTCTACCGCTTTACAAAACATTTTTATTGGTAATCGGTTATAATCTGACGTTACTATTTCAAAACAGTTTTTGACAGCACCAATAATAATCAACAATAATCAACAATAATATTTTGTTTCCAGCGACATTTTGCATATCTGCACGACCAACTCATCATAACTTGAAAACAGTTCAAGATGTGTGTAGTTACCATTCTATCATTTTACAATGTGAATGTCGATTCGACCACGGAATTAATAATATTGAATATTTTTCATGAAATTTGATTTACCCACCACCCTTTGAGAGGGTGAATAGCCCAATGAAATATTTGTAACGGGCCTTGGTTTTTGTGGAAAGCAAATGAAAATTGCTCCCAAAATAAGTTTTTTCGAGCTCTACAATTTAAAATGAAGTTCTTTGAAATTGGAGCAAAGATGCAAATTCCAGAGAGGTGTTCCAATTTCACATTGTATATTCTTTATATACTTATGATGCACTGTTTGGAAGTTTTGTTGTAGTAATGAGTATTACTGGAGTTTTTTTCCAACACCAAATCGCTATTTTAAATACCTCGACATGTGTTTCCATCACCAAATAATCATCTTCAAAGAGGAAGATCGAATATATATATCGAAACACGTGTCGAAGTGTTAAAGTTAACGGTTTGGCGTTGGGAAAAAACTCCAATAATATTGTCCTTTATATGTTTGAAATTTTGAATAAACATCAAACCGGTTAGCAACTATCACAAACGATGTCTTAACATCGCATTTCATCAGAATAAATATTAATATTCACCTGATCATCCAGTCACATACTTTCTAAGCCATTTCACAGAACTACTGTTCGTATTGACTATAATTAAGCAAAACATTGCATCGACCTCACACGTCCTATATTATGAATTGCACAGAAATTTTAGATAGGGAAACCAATATAATTGAAAAAACATTTTAAGAAATGGCCCACATCAATATCAAAGAACAGCATATGAACGATGAAACAGATTTTGAAAATTCGAGGCAAATGTATTCATTCTTACATGAAAACGAGAGAAATGATAGAACATTTTTCCAAATCACAATCTGTTAAAATTTCACTTATTTCAAAGTTACCAAGTTGCGCATTTACCTGACTAACAATATACCGTTGAGAAAGTTCTGGAATTACGAGTATATACGGTGACATCCGGAAAAAACAGAAATTTCAGGAAATGGTTCTTATTTTTGTGACTTTATTTTTCAAAAGATTCAAATACAAATTGCACTTTCACATTGCCACTTTTTCTCCGACGATTCGTCTTCCGGCCATCATCACCAACTTTATTTTTTCTTATGGGCGCTACATTGGCTTTTTTCTGTTTGGAATAGAACCAGATTCAATCTATTCAATGATGTATGATAAGGTATCATTCTTTACCGAAAAATTGGAGATTTTCAACGAAATTAATTGATGTTTCTGAATTTCACTTTCAATTTGTTACACTCAATGATGTGTGTATGAGGTAAATTAGACATTGTGTTCTGTTCAATGACAATTGAACTTTGAACAAATGGCAATAATTAAGTGAAATGCAAAGACAAACGTAAATCACTGCGAATGCTCAAAATGATGGCCTCGTTCATGATAACACAAGTGCACCCTTCTTCGAATATCATTCACTGCACGATTAATTTCCCTGCTACTCAATTTCACGAACTCTCTAACAATGCTGTGTTGAAGTTTCTCAATATTTTGATATTTCCTCTGACTATAAACTCTATTTTTCAGTGTACCCCATAAGAATATCCATAACACTTAAGCTTGGAGACCTTGCTGGCCACTTCACCGGACCATTATTCCCCATTCGCTCATCGCCAAACCTTTCAGTCAGGCTATTAGATACTCGTCTGGTGGTGTGCGGTGGAGCACCATCATGTTGAAACTAGATGTTGTTATAGTTAGCCAAAGGTAGATCATCCAAATAGCTTTTGGAATTCAACAGTAAAAACTGAGGATAGAATTCTCCATTCAGAATTCCGTAAATTAAATTAGGACCCAAAATTATATCTTTGTAAATTTCGGCCCACACGTTAATACTGAATCGCACTTGAGGTCGAATTTTTCGAAACTGCCTGGAGTTATTCATGCTCCAAATGTGGTCGTTATTTAGGATGAATATGCCACAATTCGTAAAAGTGCTTTCATCTGTCCAAATTACATTTTCCAAGAAAACAGGGAAATCAGATCTTCTCATTAGCCAATTAAAAAATTCTAATCGCCTTTCGGGATCATCTTAATGCAATTTTTGAGATATGTGCATGTAATTCGTAACGTTTTGAACCGCTTTTTTGAGATGTCTCCAAGCACTTGTATGAGAAATATTAATTTTGGAGAAAATTTGACGTGTATATTTCCTCGGATTTATAATTACCTTCAAATTATTAATTTTTATTGAAAAGGACACAATATTTAACTGACCTCATTTATCAAAGTTTCCTGGTTCATTTTGTCTCCATATTTTTTCCTCGGCTTTTCAAATGAACCAAACTTGATGAAATTTTGATCCAATAATCATAGTTAGATGTGGTTATCGTATTTTGAGATACAATTTTAAATACATTTTCGATGTCTTAACACTGTTTATATCGTTTTTGTAATACATTTGTATCATATCTTTTTTTTTTCATTCATGAAAGCCATTTTTCGCCAAAACTTCAATGACTTGTACAAATAACAAAATGTCATTGAGTATAGCAAATTGAATGTCAAATTTAGAAATATCAACGTCAAAGCCTATTATTTTTCTCAACTCCAATTTTTCGAAAAGGAATGATAACTTATGATACATCATTGAGAAGGTAGAATCTGGTTTTATTCAAAACAAAAAGAATCCAATGAAGCACCTATAAGAAAAAATAAAGTTGATAATGGTGACCGGAAGACGAAATGTTGGATAGCAAATCAGCAAATACTATTATGTAGCAGGAAAAAAGTGGCAATGTGCTATCATCCATCCCGTGTTAGGAATCACACGTTAAAAGGTAAGACTTCGTTAATCTTTAGCTTGCAATAGTTTCGACTTTTGCTTTCCTTCTTTCTTCAAAAGTTCCCTAAATTTTTTTGAGAGATGATGGAGAGTAGACAGCTGAAGATATTTTTTCCCAAGGAACTATTTTATCCATGAAATATTCCTTTTTCCGTTTGAATTATAAAGAAACTCTACTGTGGTTGATTTACTTTTTCTCTCAGATTTGAAAAAATATGATCGATTTAGCTTACAGAAAAGTCCTTGTGAAACCTTTGGTGTAGTACTGAAGTTTTACCCCAAAACCAAATCGTTATTTCAACACCTTGACACGTGTTTCGATCACCAAGTGATCATCTTCAAGAAGAAGAATAGACTCTCAGAAGATGATCATGTGGTGATCGAAACACGTGTCGAGGTGTTGAAATAACGGTAGGCTGTTGATATAAAACTCCAATAATATTTTGTAGAAAAATCCTTCTCAGATGATCGTACCCTTCTTAGGAAAAATTAGGTTTGGGCTCATTTCCGTTCACTTCTTAGTAAATTAAATACTTGTGGATAATCGTTGCCCAGATGAAGGAAATATTCACCCGCCATTTAACTAGAGTAATGGTTTCGTTTCCAAATGGAAGAAACGGGCCTCATCCGTTTCAATTAGTATACTCACCAGACCTGTTTATTATCAATTTCTTAGAGACCCTTTCTTTCGCACTGTGGTTTTCTCGCATCGTAGGGTGGATATTTTTTCATTCATAATTTAGGGTGGAGAATATCCAAGCGTTCGGACGCTTCCCGGTTTCTTGTGCTGAAATATGCCCGTTTCGAAATTTTATTGCCCGTTCCAACCAAATTTAGGCGACAGGTAGGACTTTTTATGTGAATGGATGGATGTTCCTGATGAAATAGGGCCGATGTTTGAACGTCGAAGCGACTAAAACACTCCACTTTCCATTCATTGGAATTTTAGGACATTGTTTTCTTTATATCAAGTGACATTATATTCCAATACCTAACATGCTCAATAATAAATCGTACAAAGTACTCCTATTTGTAAGGAGCTTAGTTTTAGGAGGGATTAGTTTTTGGGATAGAAAGGTTTTTGGCTTTCTGCTTTGCCTTCTTTGAATAATGAAGTTGTGAACTTCTGACAGAAGGAAGAAAACACATGAGTTTAAAATGAACATTTCGCAAAAATATGTAGATCATATATGGGAGCCACTTTCAGGCACAAACTGGAAGAAAAATACACAAACGTTGAATTACAAGAAAAAAATTACTTTTAGAACAATTACTTCCATATGAACATTGGATTATAGTAAAATCAGTTCTTTATGTTCAGTGTGTACTCTAATACAAACATCCCTTATAGAAACGTTGCACAATTTTATCAATGAGAAAGTTACAATATGAAATTCAATTTACACGAAATAGTATCATCCTCAGTGGCGGACTTAGAAGTTTCGAAATGAGAAACTTGCCTAATTACCTCATCAGTATCTTTCTGCATAACGTTACAAGATGAATGTCTTCACGAACTGAGTAGAGTAGGGCTTTATCCGTGATTCTCAACCATTTCGATTTGAGTTCAAGCGATATCTCCATCATCTTGTATTCCACGTGGAATTACCTATCTTCGTATACTAACTTGTTATATATTGTTCCATAAAGTTTTACGATTTATGTGCTTTTCAAATTATTTTTACTGAATTGAAAATATTTCAAGTTCGATATTTCAACAGTGAGTTCTCCAAAAATGTAACGAAATAATAAACTGTGACATTTGTTGAAAGCTTATCGTATGTTCCGTTTGAGAACTATATCGATTAATCATGAAAATATATGTATAAAAGGAAAGTTGATTGAAATTATTTATACTTTGGATGTAGGTAAATAAAATTTTTTTTGTCTCTCCATGCGTACGTTAAAAAATAAATATACATATATATAAAAATATATATAAATATAAAAAAAAATAAACAAGGAGTGTAAATTCAAATGTATTGAAGGAGGTAATAGCTTCGATCGAGGAGCCCTGGATAATAAAAACCAAAGTTACTGGTTTCAGTAGCTTAACTGGTCAAATATTCAGCTTACCAAGCAACCAGAGACCTAGGACGGCTGTTTATGTTCCTAGAAATTACAGAACCTTTCCGATGGTACCATTCAGCAGTTAAAGTGGAATGTCCCGATGAAAAAAGCAAACATACGGCGTTGATACTCGCGTCGGTGTACCTCCCTTCAAATGCAGCCACCCTACCACCGACCAGGTAAATGAAGGTACTAATGGATCACTGCCTCAACCAGAAAGTGGAGCTCATATTGGGTTGCGACTCAAACTCGCCAACCTCACAATACGACTGGCAATCTGCTAGTGAAGTAATTGACGACGACAAGATGTGCCATATCGGGTTTTTCCTTCTGCAAATTTTAGCTCTGTGGTATATTTCCAGTAACTAGAGAGAAGTACGAGTAGTATTTATACCAAAACCGGGAAAGATGGACTACACCTCACCAAAAGCATTCCGACCAAATAGTCTCACATCGTTCTTCTTAAAAACTATGGAGAGGCAATGTGATGAGATGAAGTACTGATTCGGCCCTTCACCATGTGGTTGGAAGAATTGAGAGATCACAAAGAATCCACCCTGGGTATATTCATATATATCGATAGATCGTTTGATAAAACAACCTTTCCAACAATAACTCCAGGAATATACCCCTGGTAATAATAGAATGGTTATTCCAGATGCCCGCTAGTAGAGCAATAAGTATCAATGTAGAATACATCACAGTGAGAGGACTGGTCATGAGGAGATATCCATAGGGAGAAGTCTTATCACCACTTCTCTGGAACATATTTCTGGATACCCTGATTAATCACCTCAAAAATAATGTATTTTACGCAATTGCGCTAATGACACAGTTATCTTGCAGACCGGCAAATTTGTGAACACACTGTGCGATAGAATGCAGGATGGGTTCAATTAAATAAAAACATGGTGTAAGGAACACTCACTGTCGATCAATCTCAAGAAGACTGAGATGGTCCTTTTTACCAGGAAAAGGAGTTTATCGGTCTTAAAACATCCCGAAATTTTCAAAAGCAAACTAAACTTCTTTGAAGAGATGAAATACGTTGTTACTATCCTCGCAGGAAGCAGATGTGGCTTATGAGCAATGTCGGAGGACTGTGGAACGCACATGAGGTCTTTCACCACGTGTGGTCACCTGCATCTACACTGTAATAATAAGACCTATATTAACGTACGAAACAATCGCATGGGGAAAAAAGTTCTACAAGCAACGGCCATACAAAAATTATATCGAATACAGGGACTGGCTTGTTTGAACATTACAGGAGTCATGAGAAAAACGCCAACCGCGGCAATGGAATTAATTACGGGTCTGACCCCTCTGGACCTGTACGTTAAGGTAATCGCGTTAATGGCCATGTTACGATTACGCACGGCTGGTGTAAACGAAGTAGGAATGGGGCAATTGAGGCTAAGCCTATGGTGAGAAGCGCTTACTTCGCAACGTCTTCTGCAGCCAACCAGTGATGCAATTGAATCCAGGTGTGTGTTAAATAAACCTTACAAAATACAAATAAAACAGAACACAGAGTTAGATGCTACAAATGCAATACGCATATATACAGCGGGCTCAAAAACCAAAGAAGGCTCAGAATGTGGAGTGTACTCCAGATCACTAACCATAAGGATCAAGTGGGGAATGGGAAAAATACCAGCGTGGTTCAAACAGAACTGGCTGATATCTCAAATTCCACAAAAGAAATAACCAGGAAAGGAATTTCTGGCAAAAACATAACAATCGGTACTGACAGCAGGCAAGCCCTATTAGCCTTGAACAGACAACGTGTTACTTCAGGGCTAGTACTAGAGTGCCACCAAGATTTAGCCAAAGCCTCGGTAAATAATAACAGTATCCTGAGGTGGGTTGAAGGGCACGACAGGAGTAAAGGTGCATTGTCGACTCTTCAGCCAAGTAAGCGGCTGGACTAAGAATTTTGGGCCCCAGTGGCACCTACAGCCTGATGACTTCGACAATTACAGAACTTACACCCATACTCAATCCCTAAAGAGATGGGATGGATTCAAAGGATGCAATCTTGCCAGGATCCCCAGGGTGACTCTGGGAAGCTGGCGCTGAAGAAATATTTGGCGATGACTTGGAAAAATCTTCACAGTAGGATTTCTGACTGGCCAGTGTCAACTAAGGAAACACCTCCATAATATGGGTCTAGTGGACATATCTCTATAGAGGATATATGAACAGAAAGATGAGACTGTCAGGTATGTCCTGTGGGAGTGCCCAGATTTATCGTCAATAAGAGAGTGTGTATTCGGTGAGTCTTGGCCTACGCCTGCTGATATGAAGGAGATTTCTCCAAGTGACCTATCCACCTTCCTGGAAAGGACAGGATAGACGTTGACCTAGGAGGACACCTCTTCGAGAGGATGTACAATGGGTCACATGTGGCCTAAGTGCTGTGGGCTTACACTCTCTCCCTACTCTACAGATATAGATTCAAAAATGAATTTTATCGCAGACCCAAGACGGAGATATCAACCTGCCTAGGAACCTATGCGACTGTATTTCAAGCGTAAATTTACGCTGATGAATTCTGTGTGGACAGATTGGAAAAATCCAACTTCACCCACAAGTCAATAAAACTATTTTCGGACAGTCAAGCAGCGTTGATAGCTCTTGGCTCCCACCGAGCGACGTATAAATATCAAATTATCAAAACCGACTCTTCTTGATAGAAAAACTTAATAGATTGTCTCTGGTCTGAATTCCTGGCCATACTGGCCTAAAAAGATAATGAGGCTGCTAACTTCCTTTGCGAAGGAGGGTGCTGCAAGCAACTTCTTCTGACCAGAACCTGTTAATGGCATCGCTTTAGGCTTTGCCAAATATGCAGAGACTCGGACTGTCGAAAGATAGTGTGTGTCGCCTCTGCTTAAAAAATGAGAAAACAGCACAACACATACTTTGTGCCTGCTCTGCCGGGGACCAAATCAGGTTTTTAGAGTTCGGCAGAGCCGACTGCCTCGGATTCTCCTGCGTTCTTCACCAGATAGCGGCGATGTTTCTGGTAGATCTTACGTGTCTTCAACGTACGAGTGTTGGTTGATCGTTCACTGAACCAGTGGACTCGAATTTATCCATCACATTGCAAATAGTCGTCCCGGTAGGACGATTATGGCAACCTTGAAATGAGCAAAGCGCGCGTTACGTTGGCCAAATAGAACATTCATTTTGATAGAAGAATTTCATCATTTGCACGTATTGTTTAATGTTGCTTCAACAAGATGGCCGTTATCAATTCTCAAAGTTGGAAGTCGCTGTTGAAATACCCTATAGATTCAAGCAATCTTATAATCATCTTCTATTCAGTAAAATCGTTCGATATATACAAGTTCAAATGTATTTTTTCAGGTATGCTTACATATTTTTTTACTATTGGCAAATTTCATCGAAAACGCTTTTCTTTATTCTGGATAAAAAACTATTTCTTGAAGTGCGTTTTGCAAACCAAATGATTTACTGATGATGCTATCCTGGTTAGCGAAACGCGGGTCGACAGTGTTTTCATTCTGGTGGGGGAACATTGTTTTCAATCAATTCATTCTACTTCAGAGGTTTCAAACTTTACTCATCAAGTATTTGCACATTATCTAAGAGCCTGATATAATTTTTATTTTCTGCCGAAGTTTTTATATTAATGTATTGATAACATTTGTTAGTTCGAAAATGAAATTCTAGTTTCGAATTTGGGTTCATTCGATTCATTATTCTCAAATTATCTTCTTTTTTTAGATCTCGTATTATGTGTTTATCAACTCAAGGATGATTTGTCATGTTTGAGTACATTCGAGAATACAAGGAATGAAATTTTGAGTCATTTTACTATGAGGAACTTACCACCAAGTCCATGTCTGTGTATAGTTGTAGAGCACACTACTCGATATTTGCAAACATTTGGAAGATGAGATCAGTATTTGCTTTTCTAAAATTGAAATGATGTTGAGATAAAGATGACTATTGCAATGAAAATTACAATGATACATTCAGCAATGGCTAGCGAATTGAAAGCGAAATTTCGTGTTACTATATTAACATGAGATGTAATTTTCCGGCACCATTCTTCTGGGACAGATGTTACATCAATTGTTGAAGTTTCATCTGGTATGCGACATGCTATGTTGTTATATGCAAGCCCTACTGAATGAATTATTCAGTAATACATTACGTGCACCCGATGGACCAGGTCTACCACGGGCTTGCAAATCATCACATCCATAAATCACCTAGAAATCAAACACACTAATCAACTTGAAACTTTATTATCGATTTCATTTACACTGTTCTAATTACAAATATTTTTTTTAGCGGAGGGTATACGTGTTGAAACAATGCGAAATATTCATTGCCTAGATTTTTTATGTAGTATGTGAGGTTATTGGCACATACAGTGTGATCAGTAAAGTCAACTGGTGAAAAACTATCTTTCGAATTAATCAAAAAGTATTATAAGAACCATATGAGTAATTGAATACAAATACTGTTACTGAATAAAAAAACGGCAATACTCTTCTCGAAATGCGTTTCACCAATAAAGTTGACTTCTTCAAAAAATGAATTTGACTTAATCCTAACGGAAAATCTTGCTAATTGAGTTCATTATTAACCAACATGGTACACTTTTACTTTCACTTTTAGGCACACATCCATCGGTTTTTGAGTGACAATTGGCAAAAATTGGATATGATAATTCCCATAGTTTCATATAAAGGGTGAACAATGACACTATCTTATTTAAGTTCTGATTCATGGCTATTCACAAAGTTTCGAAAGCATTGAAATATCTTGTATTTTGTACTCATCTGAAAAATTTTATACAATATCAGAGAATGAACAAAATTCGGATTGAAGAGCCGTGGTTGAATGTAACTTGTAGTACCAAACGTGTCGTCTGTTACTGCGGCAAACACCATCAGGGTTATATGTCGAAGTTTCAGCAACGACTGTCAGTGGAAAGTTGAAGATTTTACCTATACTCACGTTTTCTGATTGACTTTTCTACTATATTTGAAGAATGCTTATTAATTTCAGTTATGTCACTGATAACATCATTTTCAATATGGCATCTTCTTCCCCTGACGATAGCGAAGATACACCGTTTTGTGTTGTAGACAGTAACCTATCAGGGATCTATCTAATAGTACTGACATTTTTTGGAGACAGAAATTCTAAACCTGGTAACTTTTAGTTGACAAGACATTCAAAGATAGAACCTTCATATGCGGTCTTTCTTGTCCCGCTCCCAAATATGAGTCGCAGTCCTCATGGCTCTGGTTCTCTTTCAGTGAAAGAGCTTCATGAAGCTCTCTACGAAACTCTTCATCACTTAGAAGGATCTATTGCAGATTGAGAAATGGTTCTGATGCAGATTCTGCGGAACATGTTCTTCCCTACGAATCAGTAGTCAGTTGTCCTGAAAATCTTGCGAAGAAAATTGGATTGGTTAATTTAGGAAACGACTGCTACATGAATAGCATTTTACAAGTGTTTTTCATGACAAAAAATTTCAAGAACGAGGTTTTAACGATGAACGAGAACGGGAATGTTTCCTACTTATTCACTAAACTAAAACAGTTGCAGTTCCGTAAGAATGTATCTTATTTACCATCAACCAATTTCCTGAAGTCTTTGGAATCCACTACATACTCGTTAGGACAACAAGAGGATTGTTCCGAATTCTTGAGGTTGTTGTTGAATACTCTTTGTGAGCAACAAAATAACAGAATCAATACTTCTGATCGCACTGGATTGAATGATTCCGTACTGTCTATTTCGTCTTGTGTTTATTAATCTTTTGCTAGAAAAATCCTCACTTGTTTAATTTGTAGTAAATGTTCAAGAGGTTGCAAAAACGTATGTGAATTTCTGGAACTTCAACTAGCGTTTCCTTATATGACTGATAACCAGTCCGTGCAAAGCTTATTGTTGAATAATCTGAAAACGGAACTTTTAACGGGTGATGATCGACTGTATTGCCGAAAAAGGGTCAAATTAACTTATTTTCATAAAAAAAAATAAGTATAGCTGAGCATCAATCTAATAATAACACTGATGATCTTCAAACAGGACTCAACCTCTGACGAAAGCACCAAACTCTTACGAAGGTTCGAAATAGATGAACACATCAATCTAGCAGAACACTATTATAATCTTTATGCGGTTATTGTTCACTGTGGTTCTGGCGTTGTCTGGCGATGACTGGAATTTATTGGGGCCTCTGGAGACACCCTACATTTTGTTTTATGACAGAGAGGACATTGGCAGATCAAGATCCTTGACTGATGTGGTTCTGTGGATTCTTCCGGATTTTCCTGCAGCTGAAAAAGCAAATGCGCCACTGGAATCGATGAAGTCGCTCCGGAGTGCCAATTACTTTTTTTTGTTGTTTCGTAATTTCATGATTTGTATTACTCAATCAAAATATCATTGAGTATTACTTAATCAAAATATCATTAATAATTCCATATGTGAACTCAATAGTCAGAACCTTTTGTTTTAAAGTTGATACAAAGTTGTCTACTCAAGATTGTTTCATGCCAAAACTCCAAATACATCATCTATTTCCTGAATCCAAGTCTATGGAAAGTGATCCGACTCTTGTTCTGCTTTCGAGTCAGCAATATAAATCTTCACTGAGCAGTTACGAGAAAGCGGACTGTGACAAAAATATTGGTGAGTCTGAACGAGCTATTGAAACTCGTTTCGGAGAACATACAGCACTTATCCTATTTCGGAGACTGGAAAAGTTTAGTATCACTTAACGCGCATTTGAAAACGGCTATGGAATGAGTGAACATCAACT
>WOGN01005505.1:0-13149 GCA_015342105.1 Leptinotarsa texana
TCACCCGAAGACGATTGTGGATACTAACAATCGAAACGTCGTGACATAACTTGGTTTGAAACCTCTTTGATATTTTTCAATTTGTTTTTGATTTTTGCTAACAATAATTGATTTTTTAATCTTTATTTTTTTTCAGCTTTTATTAATATTTTAATTTTATTTGTTTGGTTGTAGCGTGTATGTTGATAATTTTTTGTTTTTGTTTAATAAAATTGTTATATTCGGTTAACCTTATTAATTTTGTAATTGTTTTTTCAGGGTTTTCAAATCAATTTATTTTAGATTAGACAATGGAACTCCGAACTGATGAAATACACCACAAAACAGTGTCAATCACCTTGAAACAAACATACTCCTGAATGTCCCACAAAGGAAACAGATTGTAGTAAATGAAGGAATCAAAAAAAATAAAATAAAAAGTATTTATTCATGTTGACCAAGTGTACATTATTGTGTAACCCCCATACATGACCCCGCTCGTACATGATTGAGCTTTGATTAGCTCAAAAATAGTTCCAAGTATTATTTTACGTCCAATTTCAACGACGTTGTTGGATTGTTGAAATAAACGCAAGGGCAGCAAAAACTATACAGCCTATACCTTGAACATTTGTAAATCGGCCACTGTCTTCCGACTTGCAGTCATACCCCGTAACAATAGTGAGCAAAATCTTCTACGGACTCAAAACAATACCCAACACCTCAAATAATACTCTATTTAATTCAATACCGTTAGGAATTGTGATGCCAAAGCTTTGTTGTAAGACTTCATGTTTCAGAGAACAATGGATTGAACTACAAATGGAAACACTACGCAAGATAGTTTCGTATGAATGTGACTTTCCATTCAACTGTAAGAAATAATCATTCAATAGAAAGGAAGGAATAACAAAAATTCGAACGAAAGCAATTGTTAAGCAGTAAATGAAAAGAAATATTAATACCACTGAAGTAGTCTGGGTTTATAATTGTTACATAGTTAACAAGAACAAGACGTTAAAAAAATTCCGCTATCAGATCATGTTAGAATTTTTGGTTGAAGTACATACTTAGTGATGACAATAATATCTACTAAATGAATTAAAAAGAATCTGACCAAATTCAAAGATACAGTTGGAAACGATGAAAACAATTGACAAATAGTGAAAAAAAGTTGTAACGAATCGGTGAGTCTAACTTTTTCCTGAACGGAATCGCTCACTTATACTGAGGAGTATCCTTTGAGGACAGCTGGATAGAACAATATGTTCTGGGCCCTAATGAGACCGATGGCTGGTTCTGGATTACGAATGCTTCTAATTCCAAACACTGAAAGATATGAAACAAAGAAAAATTTGCTGTCATCCCGTGAATGGATTTTCTAATTTGATACTTACACGAAGTTCCTGAAACGATTTGATTGTTATTTGGCAAATTTTCCAGAGTTAGAAATACCAGAAAAAGCCTGATAACCAAGTTCTTTTTTTTCCGAAACTGAGAACTAGTCGAAACTTTCATTATTAGTTTGGGGAATATGCAACTGCCTTTAATAACTCAATAAAAACCTTGAATAGGCGATAATAATTCGTTTACTAGTCAGTTTGAGATAATCTAATTTTTCCTGAATAATCTGTTAAAATCTGATGTCTGTTAAAATCTATTTTTCCGTTAACCAGTCGCTCCTTGCGACGGAGAACCTCAAAAGTCGAAACTTGTGTAAACTGATGATTGATCAGGTCTTACCTTTTCACGTGCGCTTCCTGGCACGGGTTGGTGAATAGGCAGTGAGAATGGATCGTCAGGTATCTCCGCTCTAATCACTGTTTCACCAAACGGTTGCTTGAATGAGTGAACACTGTGAATACCAGAATGGGGGCAAGACACAAAAATCTATGTTTATTTAAACAACTGAGAGTTGTTCTCAGAAAGAAAACTTCACTGAAAAAGTATTTAAGAGATTTGTAATATCAGCTCATATACTTGATGAAGCTTTTGAGAATCTGAGTAAAATTGCTTCTATACTAATATTTATCAAGACTCCTATGAAATGATAATAATTTAGAACATATGCTTTCACGGAGCCACGAGAATAACAAAATCCGAGCTGGTTGACTGTGGTTGAATACCAAACGTTTTGTCTTCTATTACGGCAAACATCATCAGTGGTATGTACGTTGTCTGTGAGGACAACAGTTAAAAATCGTAGTCTCAGCAACGGCTGACAGTCATTCATTGGACCACCTTTCACAAGGCCAGAATTTTTTCTCTCTAATTTATTTGATGATTAACAAATTATCGAAACTCTCAAAAATATCAAATAACATCCATTCTGGAACACTACCTGGACATTATAAATGAAAAATTGCTACAATTGAAACGGATCCTTATTCAAAAAATAATGCTCTATAAAAAGAGCTGGGCACATGTACAGCTTTCTTACTCAAGATCAAGAAACAAGTACCAAGTATCTTCAACAAATGTCTTATTATAATTCATGTTAGTATGCCGTGTCGTGTCGTCGACCTCCGTTGTTTTTCAAATTTTAGCATTTAGATATTAGTTATTTATATTGTTAGATAATGCTCAACAAAAAGGCATTTCAAATGAATTTGGTTCTAATATTTCGATTGTTCAGTGGATACTTTGATTTTTCCGATTGAACTTTTTTAATAAAATTACTCTCCAGGCACAAATTACTTTTTTCAAAATAGATACTTAATAAACTACCTCACAGACAAATAAAGTTAGTGCTTATATGCATATGATCAAATTTTCATAAATCTATTGTATAAAAACATATATTTTGTAGAAAAACACATATTTAGTAAGTCAACTTTCGTAGATATATTTTATGCGATTGTGAAGCACTGATCCACAGAAGGCAACTGTTTTGAAGAGAACCCATATTATGTATGAGGGAATATGACAAACCACCAATAAAATATTAGTACAAACCACTACAGGAAAGCAGATTGTTGGAATAGGTGTCTACGAGGCTGTAGATTTTTCTGATATGTGGAAGGAATTGACAAGTCAGACAGCCACGAAGAAGAAGAAAAGTTGGTATTTTCTTGTGACGGGTGAAGCATTCTCAAAAGTATAAAACTTTATTTGGATTGAATTGAGGTTTATTTTGTAACGGGAACCGAGAGTATATCGCTTTCTTATCGAAATGCACGAGCACTACATGATGGTCTTTCATAAAGTAGTATCTGCACGAAGAAGACCAGCGGGCTGGGTAAGTTTCGTGAAAATGTCCACTGAAAGAAGAATCCTGGAGTACCCAGAAGCTCAATGTGTTGACTGGTGTAGTGGATTTTCGAATTGTTGAACTCTTCTTTAACGAAAAGTTGGATATTGACTAGTACCTAAATTTCTTCAGATATGAACTACTTCCTATGGTAGTCCGATTCATA
Organism: Leptinotarsa texana; assembly: GCA_015342105.1. Classification (NCBI taxonomy): domain Eukaryota; kingdom Metazoa; phylum Arthropoda; class Insecta; order Coleoptera; family Chrysomelidae; genus Leptinotarsa; species Leptinotarsa texana. The sequence goes on from WOGN01005505.1 coordinate 3,396, forward strand.
TTTTTTTCAATGTCGAAAATCTATATGCAGTCATAGAATTTGGTATAGAAAGACAGCGCCAGGCCTAGGTGTATCTCAAAAAAATTGTTTACCGGTAAATTGTTAGACAGATACTTATTGCCATATTCAAATCCGTTTGATTATTTTTTCATGAAATATAAAAAATCTGAAATGTATTTCAAGAAACCTCACAGTATTTTGACGCTAAAAAAAATTTTCGTCAGAAATGGTAGCAATTGATCAAAAAACCATTGTCGCTAAATTACGATATTGTCTCGCATTACCTGGACAGCAGTTTGAACATGTTGAGCCACTAGAACACATCATCAACTTATCTCTTAAACAAGGAAAACTACCATATCAGTGAAATAAAGCCGGCAAACGCGATTGTGTAGAAAATTATAGGCACATCTCTGTTATAAATAATTTTGCGAAAATTTTTGAATTTACACTTAAAAAAAAGATTAATGAATTTTTTTGTGAAAATCATGTAATATCACAAAGTCAATTTGGTTTCATCGCAAACTCAAATACTGAAAGTACTGTATTAGATATGATAGAAAATATCGTAATGGCGTTGGATAGCTCTCAAAAATGTTTGACGATTTTTCTGTACCTTGCCAAAGCTTTCTATACCGCAGCACATGACAAGCTTCTGAATAAATTATACACATACGGTATACGGAGACCAACTCTACTTTTACTAAAAGACTAATTAACTAATTGAGTACAAAAAATAAAAATCGATAACCAATTCGGTAGTTTTACGGACGTCAAAATAGGAGTTCCCCAAGGAACAGTACTAGGATCAATTCGGTTTCTTATTTATATAAACAGTTTAAGTACGATACAAAACTTCAAAGGGCATCTCATATCATATGCAGATAACATGGCTATTTTTATTGCAGGGGACTCATGGAAAAATGTATTCAAGGATTTACAGAAGGTATTAAGCGATGTAAGGCTATGGTTAAATTATTAGCTTTTAAGTATGAATGTTAGTAAAACAAAATTTCTAACTTTCTCTTTACTGCAAAATGATCAGCCGTGTGAAACACAAAATCGCTCATGTAAATTGATAGAAAAGTCGATAAATATAAAATATCTAACTATTATGATAGATCAGCATCTGATATGGGAAGCCCATTCTGATTACGTAGTGAAAAGACTCCGAATGCTAATTAAAAGCTTCAATCAATTACGAAATATCTTGGATGAAAGAAATATTTTTATATTATATAAATCTCTACCGGAATCTGTCCTGAGATATTGTATGAATGTTTGGGGTGGCATGTATAATGAAACAATAAAACGACTTCAAACAACACAGAACACTTCAATGAAAATTGTATTGAAGAAACCTAGGTTATTCTCAACACATCAGCTATATAAAGGTTCCGAGATCTTGATTGTCAGGGATCTATATTCCTATCAATGCCTTCAGTGAATGTTCAACAGGACTATTTACAAACAGGACTACGAAAAAATCTTGCTGAAAAATATACAAGATCTGTTGAGGATCTATTAGAATACCCAAATTCAGAAAGAGTCTTACACAAAGATTTATATTCTATTTCGGACCTAAACAATATAATATGTTACCTCTAAAAGTTAAGCATATAACAAAAATGGTGAACTACAAACAAAATATTAAAAGTTTCATTCTCGAAAACAATACACTAAATTTAATTTTCAACTAATACACACTCTTCCTCTATTACTCTATAACTTATTAGTTGTTCTTTCTTAATTTCTCTTTCCCATTATCCCAACCAACCTAACTAATATAAAATAATTCTTATGATAAATTTCAAATTCATCTACTCAATTTTATCATTATTATTTTTCGAAACTCGCACTGTATAGAAAAGTAAATTAAGATATTCTTATGGAAGAATGGAACATTACGATACAAGAATTCATTGCATAGGTATGTTGAAGGTTTCCTTTGTGTTTACGATGTATTTCTTTTATAGTAGATATCGTACCAAACAAAATCAAAATATTGTTTTTGACAAATAAAAACTGAAATCGAGAAATGTGATATTTTCATTTACCGAGCTACATGAAACCAATTTTGCTTCACTTCCCTAGACTGATATCTAAATCCCGTATTTCTCGTTGATGAGTTTGTTCATTGTATATCTGCCATCACTAATCTTCCCTATTTCATGTGTATTTGTACTCGTACTTTTCTGATTGAAACTCATCTGTTGTAAACGAAGGGCTTATTTTTTTTAACGGAACAAATATTGTAAACCTGGAAAGTTTGATTCGGGCTATGAATTGGACAAATAGTCCTTCTATACTTGGATAGACATACATCTATTTTACAGACAAGTCTCATTTCATACAGTAATTGGTGAAATTACTTAGTCACTCAGTTGCTTGGACTCTACTGAATTCAAAAATTTCTGTTAAAAGTCTGTTAAATGGGAACCAGAGGTTACATCTTTTAAATTACTTAACATGAAATTCTAAATGAAAATAATTTTCAGGTATTCTATGATATGAACAAGATCATGATATGTTCAGGCAATGTGGATCTGTTATTAAAATATGAAAAAAAATTGTTGGAGTAACACATTTTTTTTATTAAATCATATATCAGTAATCGAATGCCCACAATGTGAACTTACGTGAATTACAAACAACTTCCTAGAAAGGAATTCATACTGATATGAAGAATGAACTTGAAAATGGTTCATTTAATTTAGAATCTCATTTCTATTCACAATATAGCTTTTCAAAGAGAGTTTTGAAATTTTTATTTGAAGATGAACCAGAAATGTATCGATGTCCATAACCAGGTTAATATCAACGAACATCCGATAACTATTCCCTAGAATTTTTTCCGGTATAACAATACAATGACGTAGTCCCCTTCTGCAAAAAAGTGACTTCAACATTCCGCTCCTGAATTTCAGGAAAAAACTCGATATTTTGAAATGTTACTGTGTCAGTTTCAATGATACGGAGACGCCTATATTTTGTTGGTAGGAAATCTGGAAACGTATCAAAATTTACCCCATGTACGTTATGCAATTTTTGTGGTTTTTGGTTATACATTTTTGTTGTTTCTATGAGAATTTTTGGCAGAACCGGATCGAATATTTCCTATTGTTTTTAACTCATTAATACAGTTTAATGCGACATTACAAAACCACGAAACGTGTTTCGCTAAACAACAGCTTTCTCAAACACAACAAACCTACCTGTTATCTCCGTCTCCATTCTCTTCCATATCTTCATTCTGCTTTTCATATACGTGTTTCTGTCAGTGCAGTATGAAGTGTAAAATATTGATAACACTTGGTTGACAAAATGAAAGATAAAGCTGAACGGTTTTACTTCTAGGAGACAATCGCCATATATTCAGTTAAATTTCAATTCGTTTTATTAGTGTTATGCAATTACAAAGTTCTGAGGATCTTGGATAATAATGAATAGTACTGGAGTTTTATACTAACACCAAACCGTTATTTGCAACACCTCGACACGTGTTTCAATCACCAAGTGATCACTCTCAAAAGGAAGATTAAACTAAATCTACATACAATGTTGTCCTCGTTCATCCCATAGATACCTCTGCTAGGTCCAAGTCTGGAATTAATGGTGCCCGGCCACCAAACGCGGACTGCGATTCCAAGAATTACATTTACCAGATACCCTGTGGTCCCAAGCTGAGATCATACACAGGGTTTAGGAGGAAATTCAAAGAAGCAACATACATGTTATCCAACAATGTAGTCAGCCAAGTTAGCGTAGAGATACACAACATATGGGAACCCATAATCAAGCGAAAAATGGCCAACTCCCGCCAAGCAGTCATCTCCCGCTGAACCGGTGAAACGGAAAGAGGAGATAAGTGAAAGTATTCGAATGAACCATACATAGTCATCTCTGGGAGGAATTAGTCCAGTCATCAGCCGAAGACGTTTGTGGATACCAACAATCGAAACGTCGTGAAGTAACTTGGCTTGTCATCTCTTAATTGTGTTTCGTTCAATTGTTCTATTTTTCACTTGTATTTTATTTTACTATTATTTCATTCCAGTGTTTTTTGCTTCATATAAATGTTATTTTCAGCTATTATTTTAAATGTTTCAATTACATTGGATCTTTTAGGGATTTCAAATCATTTTATATATTATTAGACAATGGAAGTCCGAACTAATGAACTTGTTCGATTGATGACTTGTTGATTTTGTAGAAATTCATGTTGCTGTTTGCTATTCTTCTCAGAATGAGATACTATATTCGATTGAGGTTCACCACTTCTCATTTTCTGTTGAAATTATCCATGTGTTTGTGGATCTCTATTGCCTCACATACCAGTTGGCTATAGTACTCCTGGTTCGTGGTAATGAGTTCTGTGTTTTCAAACAGAATTCTGTGGTTTCCTTCACGTGATTTGCCACCACCGACTTGTCCGTTCGACCTAGTCTACTTTCATTCATGCTTCTTCAGCCTTGTTCCCATGGACCTTGGTGGTTTGGTGGGTCAGATATGTACATTTTACACAAGCGCGCAGTATACAGAAGATATGGTTATTTAAAAGAATGGTGAGTTGGTAGAAGATCCTCTAAAGATTGTGACTGAATTAAACAATTTTTTAATCGAGTCCTCCCAAGACCTAGTGGAAAAATTTCGAAAGTATTGCATCTAGACAATCCAACTAACTCCATATATTTCTATCCACACACTTTATTTTTGAAACCATTCATTGAAATCGAACTGTTCGATCTCGTCAGTCGTAAAATGAGGAACAAGAGGTCTTCGGGAATCGACGAAATACCTGCCTTCGTGGTAAAAAAAATATTGAGTGCTATCATTGAACTATTAACCTTTTTGGTGAATCTATCATTTTCAAACGGCATCTTCCCATCAAAGCTGAAGGTGGGTAAAGTAACTCCCATTCAAAAAAATAAAAAATTGTCAATATTAGAAAATTTCAGGCCAGTTACTATTCCTCCAACTTTCTCAAAGATTTTTGAGTTTGCATTTTTAGAACGCCGGAATGATTTTATCGGAATACACAATATTCTGAGTCCCATTCAGCATGGTTTCCCGTGTGGCAAATCAACTCAAAGTGCCCTACTATCTTTCTATGATGCCTTGATTGAATTTATTGACTAAGGCAAGTGTCCCGCTGTAGTTCTATGTGACTTGAGCAGGGCTTTTGACTGTGTTGATCACATCAAGCTATTAGATATTCTGGATGGTTATGGAATAAGAGGAAATTCACATTCATCTTTTCTCGGCAACAGAATGCAGTGTGTCTCTCTCAAATTTGACAAAGGTGATGTTTATTCATCTTCAATACCGGTCCAGCTGGGAGTACCCCAAGGATCTATACTTGGGCCACTCTCATTCCTATTACATATCAATAATATAGACAGGAAAATACCATATTCTGCAGTAACTGCTTATGCAGATGATATTAGTTTGGTGATATCTGCCAAAGCGACGAATGTATTAACACAAAAATGTGAATATACTCTGAATGTACTTTCAAACTATTTCAATAATCACGACGTGTTTTACAATGTATAAAAACTCAGTTGATCCGCTTTCACAACTATCAAAGTAAAACCGATGATATTCAGGTGACCGTTAATGACTCTATTTTGCAAAACACCCATGATGCTTTTAAATTCCTAGGCATGCAAATGGATGAGATTCTTTCTTGAAATGAGCACTGTGATCACAACTAGTTTCAAAATTGAGCTCTATAACCTATCTTTCCATTAACTGGTGAAATGTTCTCAACATTAACCAACTTATGGCTGTTTATCATGCCTAGGTCGAATCCAAATTGCGCCATGGGCTATGTTTGTGGGGCAACTCTGCAAAGAGTAAAAGTGTATTTACCGACGAAAAGCTATTCTACGTTGTTTGTTCAATGTTCCTCGACAGTATTCGCTACACATAAAATTTTAACTTTGGTTGGATTATATATTTATGAGTTGTCAGTTATGTTTTCAATAACAGGAATGACTTCAATCTCAATAGCGATATTCATGTAACAAACACTCGGCAGAAGCAAATGATACACGTTAGATCCGCTAAGTTTAAGATAACTCCAAGTGCACCAAAACGTATAGGACCCAAAATTTACAACTGTTCACCAAATGAATTGAAGTCAATATGCAGCCATTCGCTGTTTGAAAAAAAATTGAAATCACTTGTGTTAGAAAAATGTTTCTATACTCGAGACGAGTTTTTAAATACAAAAATGTGATTTGCTACTCTGTGTATTTTCCTTGTCCATTCTTGTATATGTATATTTTTTTTGTTTTTTGTCAATATAAGGAAATAAATAATTTGAAATAACTACTTTTATATGAAGATTGGATTATATGAAAAGCACGTTTTCTATTCAGTTCGTACTCTTTATTTTAAAATGGTGTAAAGATGTATGACCATCCGCCAAGCTACTCTAAACAGATAAATATTAACCCAATCAATACAGGAAAATAATCAATTAATTTTTCTGTATAATATATTGACTATTATAGTTTGACTAATTTCCATTTCCATACCGTGCGTGTTTTTTGTGTGTATTTGTTTCAACCATTGTTTGTTGTTTTCATTCAGTGTTTTTATACTTTAGTTCAGTGTACACTATATTTTGTTTACATTTTTATATTCCTAGGACATTTATGTATTTTATTTTATACTTACTACTTATAATGTATTGTTTGGAACCTTTGGTGTAATAATGAATATTACTGGAGTTTTTTCCCAACACCAAATCGTTAATTTTACACTTGGTGATCGAAACACGTGTCGAGGTGTAAAAATAACGATTTGGTGTTGGGAAAAAACTCCAGGAATACTCATTACTACACCAAAGGTTTCAAACAGTACATCATCGGTTTCTATTATGAGTAGTACTAGTCTGGGTCACAAGATCCTTTTTTTGGAACTGATCCAGGGATCATTCGATTTCTAGCAACTTTTAGAGAAATTTCAAGACGAGCTCGCAAAATTGCAACAGTTTAGTAAAAAAAGGGGGTTTGGATTTTTGCAAATATCTCGGAAAACATTAAATATATCCAAAATTTGAAAAAAGATCTTCAAAAGGAGGAGGCCCATACGGACCTTTGAACAATAAAAATTATTTCAACCCATTGAATACCACTATTGAGAAAAAATAAATTCAGGCACATTCTAGACACTTGAATAAACGAAAACCCATGAAAATTTTTTCCCGTGATTATTTTATAAGATACACGTTATTTAATTAACTAAATTTTACAGTTTTGAAATTTATATAGAAACCTTGATAATTTTTAAACTAAAAACCTCAAATTTTCTTCATTTCTTAGAGCTTTTCTAGAAAGCTTTCAAATAAGATTCCCATTGGAAAAATTGAAAAATTTTTATTTCCTACTTTGTTATTAATAATAAAAGTCATTCAAAAGCAATTGAAGCAATGAAAAAAAAATGTTTTGTCAATACTCAAGTTTATTCGTATTCTTATTATTTAAAGTTACAAAAATTATTTTTCATAATTTTTAGCTCTATTTGTTACAAAAATTGTTGTAAAGAAATGTATTGTTCATAATTTCTATATCTCTTTGATATTCTGAAAATTTATATTTTCTTCATTTATCTAATGAACAATTTGTTTTGAACAAATTAATTTTAATATATACTCTTTTTGATGCTACAAATAAAACAAAAAACATTCGTTTCACTTTTTGTGTAAAAAAAGAAAAATATAAAAAAATTGTTGAATATAGAGAATCTTTTTTACACAAAAAGTGACACTTGGTAGTTTTTGTTTTCTTTTGTAGTATATCAAAAAAAATATATCGTGAAAATCAATTTGTTCAAAACAAATTGTTTATTAAATAAATCAAGAAAATATAAATTAAAAAAAAGTTTTTTTTCAGAAAATCAAAGAATATCAAAGAGAAATGGAGATTATGATTTAGTGGAATTAAAAATTATTGATGGTAGAGTTCCGTGTGGTGGGACTTTTTTCCGATAATTTCCTCCTCTTTAAGGATATTTTCTTAAAGTTCCGATACTTTCAATATTTTCCGAGATATTTGCAAAAAATCAACCCCCCCTCTTAATTTTGTTTATAACTTCTGCCATTTTTTCGAGCTCTTCTTGAAATTTTTCAAAAAATTGCTAGGTCATTCCGAATCGAATAAGCCCTGGATCATAATTTTCGGTGCCCTTGGACAGAAGTTCCAAACAAAGGATCTTGTGACCCAAACTATAAGCCAAGGCGTGTTCACTCAATCGAACTTGTCATTTAGAGGTCTTTGTGGTTCAGCATAGCACCACTGATGGAACCTACAGCGGGTCGAAACAGCCATGAATAGTGTTGGATCAGTGATGCGTTAGTTGAGCTCATATTTCAACTAATAAGTGTTGATCCAAAAACCATGACCTCCTTTGTGACCCATACTAAGGATAGTTTGTTAAAATGTAAGACCTCGTTGAGCTTCAGTTTACACAGTTTCGACTTGTGAGGAATGTCGCTCGTAAAACACCTGGATGGCGGAAAACCCATCAGAACCCATTTCTTTAACCTGTATTGCCAAACATGTGCCAAACTAACTGACCGTTATGAGGAAACAAGTATATCTGAGGCACCAGTCAATCTAATAATAACACTGATGATCTTCAAACAAGTTTCAACCTCTGACGGAAGCAAGAAACTATTTGTTCACTGTGGTTCTGGCGTTGAATTGGGTCATTATTACGCCTTGGTCAAAGACGAAACGAACTGGTTTGACGATAGTCGTGTCACGAAGTGTTCTGGCGATGCATTGAATCTATTGGAGCCTCTGGAGACACACTACATTTTGTTTTGTAAGAGAGAGGACATTGGTAGATGAAAATCTTCAGTTGATTTGGTGCTACATGTTTTTCCGGGTTTTCCTGCAGCTGAAAAATCAAATGCGCCACTGGAATCAATGAAGTCGCTCCGGAGCGACTTGTTGTTTTTATTTTTATCGTTGTTTTAATAAAATAATAGTTACTAAAAAATAAATAGTACCTAACATGATTGGGATCTATAATAGTCTTCAGTTTCCTTCAATGAGAAGAAGCTGTTTGCTCCCATTGCATCACTCAGTATTTCAAGCCGATCGATATATCTGAAATCAATTACTTCATACCGTCTTGGGAAATACAAGCCAATTACATAAAATTGCTATTCGATAACTTCAATATATTATAAATCTACCATTACTATGCCAGATGGTTGACAAACCCGCAACCGAATGTGCGTGTCAATCTCCGAGAAAGTTGCCAAGGACAATGAAACTTTTCAACAGAATTTCCAGGGGCGGAAACGGTTCATAGGGGCGGAAAAATATAAGCGTCACCCAAAACGGAAATGCACTGTATTGATCCACCGTCAAACCACGACTTTACAACAGTATTACTAATTTGCCACACAAGAAGAATTTTCGATGAATTTTTGTCGGATATACCCGCACTTTCGGTCCAGCAGCTGAGAGTAATTAGTAGAAGTGGGTCAGCTTTGACTGTGAGCTGGAGCTAAAACAAATATTTGCTTTTTAAATTATGAATCAAGTATGTTAATATAAGCCCCTATTGGCTAGTTACACTTTTTTCTTGAGTGGAGTGGGAACCGCAACAAATTGAAAATTATAGACCAATAGTTCTACTATCGACCATTAGTAAAATATTCGAAAAAGCCCTATATAATCGCCTTATAGCCTATCTAGAAAAGTTTGAGTTATTGAGTGACACCCAAAAT
>WOGN01005506.1:1278-13148 GCA_015342105.1 Leptinotarsa texana
CGTTCTTCTTTGCAAAAGAAGTAGTAAACAATAAATTGGTAATGTCAACTGGTGAAGATGTTCAAATCGTCAAAATTATTTTGCTGCGACTCGCGAAATACTTTATAGTTGATTCTCTTCTCATAAAGAAAAACTTCTCAAAATGGCTTTTACTCATTCTTCCTGAGGAAATGGTGGAGGCATTGAATTATTCCAGAAACGTTTCTGGGAACAGCTTACAGAAATAGTGTTTTTCTCTCCAATTTTCCATTCAAACAATCATTATAATCGTAAAATTTTAAATTTTCTCTTCATAACGTTGAGGTCAGGGTGTGGTTTCCAAAAATATTTGAAAAAAGTTGTGAATGAAATTTAGTAATTACCTAATTTTTGCGACCTCTTTTGGCATTTTCACCATTCATAATTTGGGAAAAGTGAATATTGTAATGGAAAACTCAATACAGGCGTGAAAAGTTGAAGTTTTTGATTTTCCTCAATAAGTTACTGAGTGAATTTAAAGCATTCTTCACAACAAAAGAAAATATACTATCTATTATCAATTTGTCATATTCAACAATAGGGAACTTGCACCAAAATTTAATCACGAAAATTACATTGAGAATCAAAAGATAGCACTGTAATAAAGCCTTTATAACAATTGAAGTTTATTAAAAATTTCAATTTCGTCACGTGACCAAAAACACACAGCTATTTGATATGTACTTACTGTATTTCGCCAATGTGTAAATTCGAACAAACGTGACCGACGCCGGATTAACAAAAGGTCAATCCCAAAATCGGCCACTTGTTGATGTTTATGGTAGCAAAATTCATTGAAGAAGCTGAACATTCTTCTCTTGGTAAGGTACGCGAAGTTAAAATAGTACCTCTGTAATATAAAATCATTACTCGTATACTCATGTTGAGTGGGATAAATGTACATAATATATTTCATAGATACAATATGAAGCAATAGCATTGTTTTTGTATGCCTCAAAAACATAAAAATGTATATTATCATAAAAGGAGATAATTATTTGATAGTAGAACCAAAGTTAATAGAATTTGTATGAAATATTCGGGTCAAATTGTGTCAGTTTGATTGGTCTTGATTAGCTGTACAATTATTATAATATTTGATTAAGTTTCTAATTATCCAATATCCCCAGCCTGAACGCAATTATCTCACAAATCAGATAGATAATAATATGTAAATACTTACATATTATTATCTATCTTCACATACACGAAGAGTTTGCTATTATGTGAAATATCATTTTTATTCCATCTGAGTGCATTCATCCAATTCGTTCGACGATTACGATCATGTTCAGGTACTCTTATAAATATATATTGTGTGATTTGATGGAAGTATCTGTGCACAAAAGCACTGTAATATTCTTGTTAGAATATTAATTGAAATTGTAGAATTACTTTTCAATATTTGTTTATTTCACAATTTTCTCAGTGTATAAGAAAAATGACAACTCACAGTCCATAATCTTAACCCTTTGCGTCCCAGCGGTATCACCGCGACACCACCTTTTCAAAAATCTTTGCCGAGAGTCCCAGCGGTTTCGTTGTCAAACCACATGTATTTTGTGTCGCACACACACTTTCTTCATATATAAACTATAACAGTTGAAAACACCAACATTCAAGCATCCGAATATGGTTACGTGTAGATTAGTGACAGTTTGAACGTCACTGAAAAGTTATAACATTGCTGTGATTGGAATATTTGTAAAATATGGCGTGTAAGTTATTTTCATTATGATTTTCTGATCAATACTAGATCACAGTAGTATGTTTTGAATAGAAAGTAATCTATATTTAGTAAATTATGAGTATAGAATGATTTACATGCGTGGTAAATTCAATTATTTTGATTTGGAGAGATTGATAGAAGAAGAAGTGAATGAGTTATACGAAATTATTCCTTCCGATGTGGAATCGACTGCAGTTGGTGATTCGGAAGATGAATCTGATTTCGAAAACGATATGTCACAGTTACTCCCAACGGCAACTGCAAGTTATGTATATAAAACCCTCCTTTATGCTTATTTGTCAAATGCTGACTAAGTTATAATAAACTTATAAAAGCTACCTATCTTGAAGGAAGAGTCAGTTCTGTCAGTACAATTGTTAGAGTAACTTCTGTTCAATAAAGTCTGTAAATCCAAATAAAGTCTTTTTAAAAAGTGGTTCCCGTGGCCCGAAACTATAATTTGAATTTTATCAGCAGGCACTCCTCGTATACGTATTAGTTACAGAATCCTCGTCCGTATAGTGCATAATAACCAATAATTTCGCTCGTAAAATGATTGCCATCGACCATTCATTATAAATAGCTGTAATCGGCATCAACAAATACACGAATTTTTGAAGTAATTATACTCAAAAATCTCCGAAGGTAATTTATAGTGATGTGTTCTTCAATTGAAGCGACTTATAGAGCTGTCACTCATGATTGATACTACCTAACAAAACACTAAGCGGATAAGAGATGACACCGTGTTGCCAAATGTATTACTTGAAATACCCAACAAGTTTTTATTCATGCTTATTCATTATCAATTTCTCTAGAATTGATTGAAAACTTTTTCTTCGAGTGCTGACTTCGATCTAAGAATAATAATTGCTATTGAATAGGTTTCACCGAATTGAAAAATATTGGTATTGGTTTCATCATTGTTATCTGATTGCACCCTGTATATCGTTTTTTAGACCTTTCAGACCTAGAACTAGCCCTGAATGTACCAGAAATTGTCAATGTCATTGCATGTTAATCGACAAACAGGCATGGTGGTGAGGATAAACATTAGATATTTATGGCAAAAGAAGATGAAATGAGGAATGATTCTCATTCTAAAAATAGTCAGGAAAAGTATTCTACCCCTTTCTTTGCGAAATATCAACAAGGCAATTTCTGTAATGAGAACTTCCCATTTTTGACCAAGTGAATGGCCAAATGTTATTCATCATTATGATAATTTTAACGCTATTTGTGAATTTTCAAATGAGAAAAATCAGTCTTTACTACAGAAAAGGTTAAAATGATATGCTAAAAAAAAATGTTCAATCCGTTTTAATAATGCCACAAAATTTTGACAAGATTATTAATTTACTAAAAAATCGTTGTGGTAGGCTGGATCATATAATAATGATGTTAGACAAATAAAAGGAATTTCCACTCCTGAGAGAAGAAAAGCTTGAGTTATTCAAGAAGTTTTGTGATGAAAAGAATGAAATGAAAAAATTTTGAGGCTACTATAAGCTACTATAAAGAATGAAATGAAAAAATTTTGAAGCTACTATAGAATCGCTCAACAAGGAAGAACATTTACCTAATTCAATTTAATGAATGAAAAAATGAGTAAATTACTAATCTCATATCAGCTATCATGAGTAGAACACTGTCTAAGTTAGTAAAACTATGAGTTTTATCATAATTTGAAGCAATGCAGAAACGAAAGGTATGGGGATTGCAACACTGTCCAAAGTGAATTTCATTAGTTCGGACGTCCATTGTCTGATATTATATAAAATGATTTGAAATCCCTAAAATAACTAAAAAAGAAGAATTAAAAATTGAAGAAGAGGAAGACTAAAAATGAATAGTTGAAAAAACAATTATATTAAGCAAAAAAGCTGAAATGAACTAATGGTGCAGTAAAATACAAGTAAAAGGTAGAAATGGAACAGATTGAACGAAAAATAAATAAAGTAGAATTAAAAAGTTAAGAGATTCCAAGTCAAGTTAATTCACGATGTTTCGATTATTAGTATCCACAATCGTCTTCATGTGATAACTGGACCGATTTCTCCATGAGCTGAGTATTTACAGGTTATTTGAGTACTTTCACTCATCTCTACTTTCCTTTTTCCGCTTCACTGGTTTTAGTCGGAGATGACCATTTGGTGGGAGTTGGCCATTTTTCGCTTGATTATGGGTTTCCACATGTTGTGTATCTCTACGCTGGCTTGGCTGAATACATTGTTGGATAAAATGTATGCGGCTTATTTGAATTTACTTCTAAACCAATGCTCCTCTTTTTGTATGATCTCAGCTTGAGACCATTCGATGTTATGTTGATGGGTCCAAACATGATCTGCTATTCCTAATTTGCTGGTTTCCCCTCGTTGGGTGTGTTTCTTGTGTTCGGCAATACGAACACTCAATGGCCTCTTAGTTTCACCGATATAGGATTTTCCGCACTCACAGGGTATCTGGTAAATGTAATTCTTGGAATCGCAGTTCTCGTTTGGTGACCTGGTTTTGGTAAGGCTACTACGGATAGTGTTTCCGGATCTGAAGCAGGTTCTGATGTTGTACACGGATCCACTTCATCGTATCTTTTCCGTTAATCTTCTAATATAGGGAAGTGCAAGCATTGGTTGTGACGGCTTCTCTTCCTGTCAGGGCTGTCTTTTAGCCAAAGTGTGTTCCACCATCGCTTTGGAGTAGCCATTTCGATGAAGATCATTTTTGATGATGTTTAGTTCCTTTTCGAGGCCTTCCTTAGTATAACAAAGTCTGAAAGCACGGTCTAATAGAGTTTTGATGATTTCTTTTTCAGTCGATTGATGGTGGTTGGATTCGTCATTCAGATACTGTCCCGTGTGAGTGGGTTTTCGGTATACTTACAGATGTTTCCTACTTAGTGTCGGTCACCAATTCATCTGATATTGGCAATTCGTTGTGGCTTGTAATATCTTAAGTTTTTAATTTTATTACATTCATTTGTGTTCAATTTGTTTCATTTTTACTTGTATTTTATTCCACCATTATTTCATTTCAGGTTTTTTGCTTAATATAATTTTCAGATATCCATTTTTATTCTTCTTCTTTGATTTTCATTTCTTTTTATTTCAGTTATTTCAGGGATTTCAAATCGTTTTATATAATATTAGACAGTGGAAATCCGAATCACTGAAATTCATCATGAAACATTGTCAATCACCTTCATACAAAAACTGTCCAAAGTTTCATCATGAATTATTACATAAAGAAGTTTCTCAGATTGATGATGAAGCTAATAATTTGGATGACCCTGCCATTGGTGGAACAAATTCACATGTTTTCATTGATAAATCCGTTCTACTGAAAATTTCACCGGTAGTTGTCACTTGTCGAGGTAAAACAACTGAAACTTTTGCACTTCTGGATGACGCATCAACAATGTCTTTGATTGATGAGGAATTAATTCACTCAGTTTTGACGGTCCCATATAAAGTCTTTCTCTACAATGAACTGATGACGATTTGTTTCATCAACAATGATTCTGAAGTTGTTTCAGATTTCACCCAAAATACTCATCGGACAAGATAATTGGCCACTTCTAGTTAACAGAAAACTCATTTCTGGATCGTGGAACGGACCCTGAGTAAAATATTATTGGGATGGGTACTCACGATCTCCAAAAGGAAGAAGGATGATTTGGATATTCTACACGAAATGGTTGAAGAAAACTGGAAATTTGAAACTGTTCAGAATATGCCTGATTGAAGACGAGAGAGCACAGCATATTTTGGACAAAACAATGAAACGAAGTGAAGAGAGATTCAAAACAGGACTTCTATGGAAAAAAAAGATAACATTGTGCTTCCTGAAAATAGATTGACCTATACTGAAGGAAAAATGGATAGAGAAATGCAAGTAAATTTTCTACATTTCGGGGTAACGAATGTGAACAAACCAAATATATTGAGAATTGTCTTTGATTCTTCAGTCAGAAGTGTCGATGTGAGTATAAATAATAATTTATCGACAGGCCCCGATCTGTATGGCTCCATGTATGATATTCTGTTAAATTTTAGAATTAGAAAACATGCATTCACAGCTGGCATGAAGGAAATATTTTTATAAGTTGAAGTGAGAGAGGAAGATTGCTCTGCCCAACAAAAACTGTGGGAGGTATGAATAGACAAATTGAGCCTTATACATATGGAATTGCCGTATGTTTTAGATCGACCTGTGGACCTTGCATAGCCCAGGAGGCTTAAAACAGAAATACTGAAGACTTTAGAGGAGAATTTCTAGAAGCAGCAACCGCCATCATACAATAACACTATATGGAAGACACTTTAAAATCGGCAGACACACTCGAAGAGTCAATAAGCCCTATTGAGGATGTGATTTATATACACAAAGCAGGAGTGTTTGTCATTTGTAACTGGATCATCACAAAATAATTAGCCAAAGTATTGATGTTTCCCTCTCAGCTCGAGGTGGAAAGAATATGAAAAAGTATGGAGAAGTCGTAATGGAAACAATTTTTGAAATCATCATGACGACACGTTCATGTTTCAGATGAAATTTCAGAAAATTGACAGCGATATTTTGGAAAACCTCAGACGACCGACGGAAAGATATATCCCAAAAGTTTTCATTTCCATCTTTGATCTATTAGGATTTCTAGCAAATTTCTTAATTCTAGGCAAGATTTCATTACAGGACATCTGGAGATAACAAGTTGGCTGGGATGATTAAATTTCAGATTGCATGGATGAAACGTGGCAACTGTGGACTGTAGAAAATTATCCACAATTTCAAGATTCACAGATAGTACTTCACCTTGGATAGACAAATAAGTGAAATTCAACTTCACATATTCTGCAATGCCTATTCAATAATTCAACAAGGAGAAAAAGTTCAGACAAGTTCTATCACTGCTAAGACATGAGTGGCATTTTCGAAACAATCGATACCTAAATTAGAGTTAAAAGCTGCACTGATGGGAGCGCACATCTGCTTTTTGGTACTGGAGCACGTCAAAAACGGATTTGTATTGGATACGGTCTGAAACTAGAAGATTCAAAATTTTTGTTGCCTAAAGATTAGGAGGAATACAATACTTGACGAATTTTTTAGAATGGAAATACATCAATTCCAAAGAAAATATGGCTGACAAAGTTACGAATAGATTGAAAACAATTATCATTGGACAAAAGAAAAAGTGGAAAGGAAAGTAAATATTAATCATTCTATTCAAGATAATCTCACAGTGCTCGACCCTTATAGGTTATTTTAATGAAAGAAACTGTTACGTGCAACAGCATATGTCATTAGGTTTCATGAAATTATTAAAAATCACAGTAAATTCAAATTCAAATCAACTGCAGAGTAAATTTGCAAAGTTTATTTTTTCGGAACCATTCAGTTGGTTTCATCCCATGAAGAGATGAAGTTTCTGCGCAATGAAATGTCCATCAAAAGTGAAAGTCGACTTCACACTCTTTCTTGCAGTTATTCCGAGGAGGATGGACTCATACCGCTCAGTGAAAGACTGGACCAGTCAATTCAGTTGACCGAATTTGCAAAACGTCCCATAGTTCTAGATCATAACTACAGAAGAACCAAACTTCTGATCCAACATCACCATGAAATTATCACCATGGTCACAAAATGATAGTGAATAGTTTTCGGATGAGATTTTGGATATTAAGAATGAGAGAAACCATGAGAAGTGGTTGAAACAGCTGCCAACATTTGTAAGAATCAAAGATCTATATCGAGAATCCCAATGATAGGAGAATTACCTCTTTGTATGTTGGATTGAATCCACAATCAAGGCCTTCATGGAAATAGGCGTTGACTATTTTGGATCATCAGAAGTATCATTCAAGAGACACCGAGGAAAAAGATATGGTGTTATTTTCACCTGTATGGTGGACCTGGCATAGCCCAGGAGGCTTAAAACAGAAATACCAGAGACTAGACGAGAATTTCCAGAAGCAGTACATGATTCAAGTATGAATTAAATTATTAATGTGTTTCTTCGATTTGGATGTCGTAGAGGATTTCCTAAGGAATTATATAGTGATAATGGAAAAAACTTCTCAGAAGCTGATGAGAAAATATCTCAATAACTAAAGAAGTTGAATCAGAAACAAATACTACGATTTTGTGCAATGAAAAAAATTAAGTGGTTTTTCCATCCTCTTCTAGCACCCCACATGGGAAGATATTGGGAACGGCTCATCCACAAGGGTTCAAAAGAAATTTTCAAAATCACAGTACTACCCAGAACATATTCTGACATATTCTGAATGAGAATATATTTCAAATTCTAGGTCTTCAACATATATTTCGTTGGACTCTGAAGATGTGGAGGCATTGACTCCTAATCACTTTCTCATCGGTCCGATGTATGCTGCACCGAAACCAGCGATAGGGATATAAATTTAATGTAGGTACAGTTGGCGTGCTGCACAGAAATTTATCTGATTCATTCTGGTTCAGATGTTGTTTCAATGGTAGATCCCAATAGACCCAGAAATATTTAGCAGAGAGGTATCATCGACTAAGTGGATAATTCCTCTCTGCATTATCAACGAAATAGATAATAACTGAACTTTGTTGATGATACCTCTCTGTCAATGATCTGCCGACGATCCTAATTTTACCAAACATGGTTTTAAGACTCGCCGTTTTGGATGTTTAAAAATCGTAGTAATTTGTTGTAATTGAATTACTAAGTGGGAAAATGTTATCTATTTCATCATTGTTATTTGATTGCACTCTGTATATTGTTTTTTAGTGGACATTTTGTTAATAGTGATCAAGGTTGATGTGACAAAATGAGTTCGTTAAAAAATAGATAAATGAATTCAATATGTGTGATTGATGACTTGTTTACTGTATGGTAATTCATGATTACTTAATAATACTTGATAATGGGGTCAACCCTAAGCCGGTAGTATAAATTAAATCTACCAGTGGTATTTATACGAAAGTGTTTTTATTCATTTTTGAAAGACGTCTGACTTTTGTAAAAGAACATAAAATTTCGATGCGGAATGAATGAAATTTACAGATGATTTAAAAACAAATATGATTACGAAAATTGATTCTGAGAATATCATCACACTATGGTGGTAAGATGTGACATGAAAGGAACTTTAATGAAACGTAGAAATTAAACAACTGGCGTAGAATACATCCAAATCAAGCACTGTCTATAACTACCAATACTTTTTTCGACGCGCGTTTTCAGGAGATGAAATAGACTATCTCGTCTCTTGAAAACGCCAGCTAAGTTGGTGAAACGCACGTCGAGAAGAGTGTTGGTTCTTTGATTTCCCTCGTGAATACTCCTGCTAGAAATAGTTATGAGATTTAGTGGCAAATAATTTCTATCTCTTTTCATAAGTAAAATGGTTCATTTTATTATATTCAATTATTCACCTGAAAATGCGAAGAAGATTATAACCTATGGTCAGGTAAGATGACAATACATTCTATTCGGCAGAAATTCCAAAACAATTCACAATTTATGAGAAAAAAAATGATATGCAGGTGAAAATTTAAGAATTGTTCGTTTTGCTCGAATTGAAAGAAAATAATCACAATAGATTGAAAAAATAAATCAAATGCAGAAGTAACAGGTCAATGAATACATACTTAAGCCTTAAATTTCTTAGTGCCCTGAAAATATACCAGATAAGGGGTTTGTCAACCGCATGCATCTAATTCAATTTTTTTTTATAAAGTAGCTTTCTTCACATTGACTTCAAAGTTGTACCTACACTTCCGGCTTTCTTGATTAAACAGTATTTCAGAACTATTTATCGTATTTTTCTCAGTGGATTATTCAGCGTCTTTCTTAATTGTTTGCCAATCTTATTTTTTCTGGCGTCTTCATTTCTCTGTTCCTCGTTCTCTCACCTTATTTTTTGTGCTTCTTTCAGTTCCATTTTCTCATTCGAAACAATTTCAACTTGGGGTGCTAGTAATATGTAAGGTTGACAGTTTGTTCCCCATTTCTTTAATTTTCAATGGGGTTGACGAAATGAATTGAAACTATTCTTCTATTTCAAACGAGCAAGTAATCTTTCAATACCATTAGCACGCGTAGGCTTGTAGTGCTCAGATTTAGCTGGTCGAGTGCCTCATCGGAGTTGGACTTGATTTGGGGACGAAATAATTTCTTGCCACTCTGGTAGTGTTGTGCTTTCAGCGCTATTAGTGATGGTGTTTCATTGAAGATAGTACTAATGGTAATAAATTGATGTAACGAAAACACAATGGCGTGTGAGATGACGAATATTACTGAAATTTAAAAAACGAAAATGACGCACATCTATGCAAACTATGCACAAAAATGCAACTTCTGTAAAAAACGTATTTGAAAACGCAGTCTCTCACCCAAGTAACATTTATTGTAAGATTTCTATAGAATCAACACGCCTGAGAAAGCTATTATTTAGCAGAACACGTGTTCCGGTGAACTGGTTAGTGAAAATTGGCCAATTTCATCACATACCGCAGTCTCTGCAGGTAGCTCTTAGTCCCGGACTATCTTCACTTCGAGTGCCTAGCATCTAACAGTTCAAAACATTTTGGTATCGATTACATACATAAGCGTCTGATCGTTGTAGAATGACAACACAGGCTTTATGAGTTTATCTGTGTCAGCTGCAACTTTGTATTCATTTTCATTGTAGTCATTTAAGCAGACCACGCAAATAGATTTTTTCTGCTTGAAATTCAGAAATTACTGCCTTTTTTCTGGCATTGAACAATCCTTGGACTTGTTTTCCTTTCCTCCACATTTCCCTCTATCGTTTGCACCTTGACTTTGTTCCTTTTTCTTTCTTAGGATAGTTTCAACGTTGATTTTCATTCTTGTCTGTTTCTCTGTTTCTCATTGGTGATTTTTTCATTCTTTGTTTCTCCGACAGCTATTCTGTATAAAATTTTACTGCTCTCACATAAAAACGATCAGTGAGTTGCTGAACGTCTTAAGGCACCTTCTGTCACTGGCGATGATTCATGAATAATCTGAGTAACATCTGAATCCAAAGCTATTCTATTACTTGGAACTGCCAATTTTTTTTCGTTGATAGAATTTTGAGGAGTCAATGGTTTCTTTAACTTCTGGAATAAGGCTAGTCAGAGGTTTGAGACTGCTGATTCTTTTTTCGCCAGTAGAATTCTGAAAAGGGGTTTTGGTTTTTTTGAAACCAAATCTCAACTTGCGGCTGTGTCTTCAGCTACAGGAACCTTTTCTTTATAATATGTAGGGTTTGTGGAATTTATTCCGATGGAATATTGGTAACACCAGTAGGTGGTTCAACTTATGTTTCGCTTGCATTTACGCAGTTATTTTTATTAAATACTTTTCTTGTTGAGCAACAAAGGAAAATCAAATATTATATAAAGTATTCCATGTTCTTCTTGTAATTCAATTTACATTGGTGAAACCAGTAGTAATATATCTGGAAAAATCACGCTACATAAAAGTAACCGCAAACTCCACAAACGTCAAAAGGCTTTTTCTAGAAATGGTTCACATTAGTAAAAATAATAAAAACTTGAACAAAAAATCAGGGTAAATTTTCGTTTTGTGGACACCTGGCGATTTTGAAACAATTTTTGACTGTACTTACGTACTTTGATGCGTAGATTACGAATCCGAAATAAAAAAGCGGCGCTCTCCCTTATTCAAAAAGTTACGGCCCTTCACATTCAGAAAAGGGCAACTTTTCAGCCTTCTTTTTCACCAAATAAACTATTTAAAAAAACAAGCATTCATTTACTAGGTCACCTTTACACCTTATTCCTCCTTTTTTGACACTTTTCACTTCAATAATCAACATTTTTTCAATAAAAATATTAAATACTGTACGGAACTACTTTTTTTTATATATCTCTGTATTTTACGTTTTTAAGGTTGATTACACGGTTGGTACGACTGATGCAATCCATATTCCTAAAGTAATTCAAATGTTTTTTGCCTTCATTCTTCAGATCGTAAATTGGTTTTTGGTGCTGTATTACTAATTTGAAATAGTAGGCGACGGCAAATACCAACCGCTTTTTTCTGAAATGTCACTAGTAACTAACCTAAAAATAGAATAATGTCACCAGGAGAAGCATTCGTTTT
>WOGN01005508.1:0-13148 GCA_015342105.1 Leptinotarsa texana
CTTTCCTTCCCAACCAAGTTTACCGAGTGAACACAGTTGGACCGACAAGCCAAGGAAAAGTATCAACAACCAAATCTCAATCTGTGAGTATAATTTTAATTTCACAAATTTCCAAATGAGCTAAGAGGGAACAATTATTGACACTCAAAATTCACCACATTTGAATAAATACGAACAAGCTAACAAGTTAGCATTACGAAATACCTTGCTAAATCTATCATAGTAGGAATAAATATGTGTGTATCTAAACTCTCCAATTTATTTATATGGAGATACTTAGATGTAAGTTTTGATTTCTATTCATAAATTATGATCATTTTGTTTAAGTGCGGCAAATGTTGACTTTTACAATAGACTGATTACGTCATTTTTGAGCTGCACATAAAATAAAGCATAATTGCCATGAGATGGTCTGGCGGAGCTGAAATAAACAAAATAAAGTACGAATCTAGAATGAAGGTTTTAATAAAATAACCTTTAAATTCAACCGATCTTGACAGGCAGAAGCTAACTTTCAGATTTTATACTTGATCGCATTTTATGATCATACATGTACTTATATTGATGCAACTAGTTTTTCTTCATTTTCAGTATTTCAATATTACCACTTGTTCATGGCTCTATTCAAACTGAAAGTTTTATCTTCTTGTTTGTTCTTTTAAACGGTTAGAATGCCTTAGTGCACGTCCTTAGTGCACGTCCATCTTTTCGTCCGGATGTCTCTTTAAATTTAACTGTACTTGGGTTACATCAGGTAATATCCTTTGTGTTGTTGTTTCTCTAGGTTCATTGTTTCTAAGAATGTGTATTGTATCGCACAAGTTTCGAATTCTGAGGGTTGTCATTCGTAGGGGTGGTACAGTTGGTTTTCAAACAGATTTTTTTAAGTGAATTTCGACTTTTGAATTTATGGATGTTTAGGTTTTCTCAAATGCCCATATGGTGTCCTTTATTGACTTGATTTATGATTTTGATATTTTCTGGTGGGGTAATATTATGTTTGTATTGTATGGCATGTGTTTCAAGGTTTGATTTATATGTTATTGTGTTTATGTATGCTTTTTTGTGCTCGTCGTACCTTTGGATCAGTTTTTTCTTGGTTTGGCCGATATAGAATTTGTTGCAGTCCGAGCATTGTATGCTGTACACTTCGTTTAGGTTATTGTCTTCTTCTTTTTCATAACCGTTTATTTTTTGTGTAATTTTCGTGTTCGGTTTGTAAGTGATGTTGATGTTCAAACCTTTCTTGAAACTCTTCCTCTCAAAATAGATTCAATATAATATATTTCCCGACCCAAATGTTTCAGAATGATGCGGACGTATAAATGAAAATCAAATCACGAAAGCATACCTGAAGATGTATTGGATAGAGCATGTCAACAAGTTGTCTTCGATGGAAAGAGTGTTTGTTTCACAATAAAAGAATTTGCAGTATCGTATAAAACCCCCAACACCACGTAGTAAATATCAGAAAAAAAGTAGAAAGCAGTCCTGGACTGTCGAGATCTCAATTGACTTTGGAGAGGGTTGGCTACATAAAAAATAGACAAGTAATAAGTGATGAAGAGGAGATTGTATTGAATAATTACCTAAAGGGAGCTGCTAATATCGTATTCTTAGTTGAGTTTGCAAGAAAAAATATGAATAAATTTCTGCATCTTGGAATGAAAAAGAGATTGCTAAAGAAGAGTGGTTGGGAAATTTACTTGAACGTCAATCCACATCTTTCAACAAAAAGAAACTGCAGTTGTTCTATCACGGCCTGGAAACCGTTCAACTACGTCTGGTGATATTTGGAACGTAGATGAAACAGGACTGACAACGGTACACATTCCTAATAGAATAATAGCTCGTCGTGGCATCAAAAAATCTGTTCTGTTACTGCTGGACAACCATTATTCGCATTTGTTTATCGATGTGCTCAATTATTTAAAGGCTGCAGCCTTCAGACAGAACGGTTTATAGGCCACTAAAAAATATTTCAACCAAGCAAACGACAACTGGTTGGCAAGTCACCCAGGAAAGACTAACAACCTAAGACATACCAGAGTTGGTGAAAACATCATTGCCACTGGCAGCTACAACTGATAATACAATGCGGATTTCGGATGACTGGTGAATCACCACTTGATCAAAATATATTTCTAAACTCTGTTTTCGAATTATATGTATCTGACAGGCCCATTTCGGATGTGCCCACTTCTGCACTATCTTCAGCATCGATTACTGACAGTTTTGCAAAATCAACAGACCAAATAAGACCACCGAATGTCCATGAGGCTGCTTCATGTAGATCAGCTCTCCAGGACGCTTCAAGCGAGACCCTTCCTATTTCATCAGTATCGTTAAAACGATTGCAGATTATGGCTTGAAATCTTCTGAAAAATTCATTGACTGAAGTAAGAGATATGAGCATACCCAACACTTCATATATTTTACTTGAAGACATTATACCATTTTCAAAAGCTGGACCACGTTTGGAAAATAAAAGAAATGTTAGAAAATGAAAAAGCACTATCTCTACCGCTATCAAAATAAATCTAATGTAACTCAAAGAAAAACAACAACTGAAAGAGGTGAAACAACAATTGAAAAGGGTATATTTTCAGGAGTTTTAATTTTTGGCGAAAAAAGGTTTTTGCTTCCTACTTCTCCATCTTGATACAAAAAAATGTGTGAATCTTCCCATGAAAGGAAGAAAGCAATCAATGTCAAAATGGTAACTCTAAACAAAGAAGTGTAGATCATACAAAGAAGTATCTTCCAGATACAAACTGGATGAAAAAGCCCTCTCGAAACAGCTACTTTCATGTAAACATTGAAATAAACGAAAGAATGATCTTTCCGAACTAATACTTTTATATGAACACTGAATTATACAAAAAAAGACTTCTCTCTATTCAGTTTGTATTCTAAGCTTTTGTTATGAAGATGGCTTTTTCTTCCAGTTATTTACTTCTTTGCATGATCTACACATGTTTGTATAGAGTTCCCTTTTTGAAATTGATTGCTTCCTATCCACATTTTTTTTATCGAAATGGAGAAGTTAAAAGCTGAAACCTTACTTTCTCAAAATAAGTATCTGATGAGTAGCTATCCAAGAAAAATAAGAAAATTAAAATACCTGAAAAAAGCTCTAAAGGTACTAGCAAAGCTATGGGAAAAAGATTCTTCATGCCGCAAATTAAAAAATTAAAGACGAAGGTGAAAATGACAAGGATGAAACAATTTGTATAGGGTACAATGAATCCTACAGTTCCAGTATTCCTGAAGAAGAATGTGTTCAGCTATGAATGTGCAAGCTATTGGCCCATACAAGGGCCTTGTATGGGCCCATACAAGGGCCTGTATGGGCCTTGTATGGGCCCATACAGGCCTTGTATGTTATGGATGCAAACATTGCACCTCCGATTCAGAAGACTGATTTGATCTTATTATAATTCGATTCGTAAGTGGGGCTCTGTATAATGATCAGGATGGAAAATAAATGTTACCTACATTTGTTAGATAAAATAGTTTGCTTCTCATTGATGATTAGAATTTCTATTTTATACAAAGTTAGGATGTTTGGTTTTGTTTTCTTTAGTGAATAAAAAAACCTGCTTGTGTACCTAATATGATTTTTCTGTCCTCAGATGTTCAGTTTTTCAACTTATTTTTATTTCAAGTTTTGAATGTTCGATTGAAATGTCGTGAGGGTTGATAATTAATCTTCAATAAAAATTGATAATTGCATATATTTTGGTATCTGGGTTTTCCCCAATCTATAAAATCGAGTTTGTACATTATATTGTTACTGGTACAGAGCTATTTAGTATTTTTTCTGCCACTATCACTATCACTGGATTTTTTTTAAAGAAATAAACATTGAAGTGATGAAAATACAAACGTAAAACTGAAATTTGGTGAAACATACCCGGTCTCCCCTGGCAAGTGTCGTACCTATAAATAGGGTAGCAAATGGAATATGAATTCTTTGTGATTTCTTTTCATATTTCATTTAGTCATAGTAGTAATATAGGTAGTAGTAATATAGGTAGTAATATAGTTCATTTAAATGTTATATAATGATACACTTATCCAAAAATAAACTTCAGTCTGTCACTCTCTGATCACAGATTTTCTTCATCTTCACTGCTGCTTGTGCCTGTGCTGCTTTGGTTATTTAAATTTATAATGACTTGATTTACCTCTGTTTGAAAGTATGTGAATGTTTCATTTAATCAATATTTCCGCTCTACATCTACCACATGGAAGTGATTTGGTCAGACTCGTGCTCGGCCAGTTTCCTGACATCTTCGAACTTGAAAGTTACTTTCTTCTGGAATACATTGGTTTTGACAACAGTCCAAATGAGTTCAATAGGATTCAAATACGGAGGGTAGGGTGGAAGTCGCAAAATGTTATGTTCGTGTTCAAGAAGAACCCAATAAAATTTGTATCTAATATGATGCTTTCTATTTACCTTGATCAACTCGTATAATTCAAGTTTGAGCATGTTAGCCCTTCTAGAATTTGTATTGGGGACTGGATTAATTTGTATATTATGGAAGGAGCGTTATCGGTTACGACTACCATAATTTTCGGTATTCATTTCTGAATGATAATCTCCTGATGTTATGCCTGATTTAAATATAAGGCGACAATCAGGTATTAAGCCCATGTGACCTCCTGTATGGACAATAATGAGTCTTGGTCCCTTCGCAATATTTTTAAATAACCCTTTGGTTGATTCATCCGTCCAATTCTTGGAAGATGTATGTCCTCTATGAAGACATGTATCATAAAGAAAGACAATTGGTCACTGTTGGCTACGAAAATTATTGATTTTTTGTGAATATTCGATCTCCAATGCAATTTTTCTATTATTTTCAATACTTCCCCATTACAAACCTATTTCCTTTAAAGTTCCACGAAGAGATGTTTCGAATGTTTCCCAAAACGTCATTAATTTTGTGTTGGAACTTTTCTACCATAATACGACACTTTTACGTCTTATGAGAGTCGTAAATAATCCGTTTAATATTAAAATACTCACACCTGGGAATATCGGTTACTTGTGCTCTTCTAGGCCTCTTCATTTTTGGGGTGAAAAATGTTACTTCTTTGTTATTTGGACAAATTAATTGCTTCCCTTCTTCAACCACTCTTGCAATGGCACTTGAAATATTTGATACAACTTAAAGATTTGTGTTGAAATTGTTATTTTTAAAATTTATTTAATGCTACCTATAGCAAGAGGTGCTTTATCTTTCACATTTGATAACGTATTCGACTCAGATTTATTGCCATCACGTTTGGCGCTTGCTGTAGCTGTTTTGCCTAATCCATCACCCTAATAGCGGTCAGAAAATCATCATGACTTCTTCAACTTTTCAAGATGAGTTTCAAATCATACACATGGGGAATATGCATTAGCTATCACATATTGAACATTACTTATAAATTAATTCTAAATCGATTATATAATTATACGAGCTATCAATGCTACTATTAAAGAAGAACCTCATTAGAAAGACATTTCATTAAATCGTATCTACTAAATTAGATTTTCACTGGAAGAATAATAATAATTATTATTATAATCACTATGATATTACTCATTTCTGAGATAATTCCACATACCGTCACAGATGTGCTGATCAGATACACATTGTCGAAGATAATAATTCCTGTCAATTTCAGAATTGATTCATAGTCGTGATTCCAAGTGATTTCATAATGATTATCATCGATGAATGTCATCAATAAACCAAATCATTTTGTAATATATCTTTCAGAATATCCGTTTCTATTCAAACGTCAGAATATTTCTCGATATCAAATTCCTCTCTCTTTGTGATGTATTCAATTCGAAAAGATCTTCCCGACGTCCGATTTTTCGATCAATGATTCATCTGGTCGAATATGTCCGACTACAATAAAAAAAACGAACTACGAGTTATTATGATTGTATTGTGACGTGTCAATTGACTTTGCCTTTTCAGGCAGTATCGTAGGGGCTTGAGTTTTATGGGGGTTTCTTGACCTGTTCCAGAATCTCGTTGTATTTTATGGAATGAAAAGAGATTACTTTGTCTAACGAGAAGGATGACAAAATTTAAGGAACTGTTTTGAACAATCCAAATACAGCTCCAGTTTCCTTAAGCTATATTTTTGAAAATGCTTCATGAAGTGACTGTAAATATTTAAGGTTGCAGTTGTGTATTGAGAAAAGAGAGAAGTAATTGTAGAAATCATCTATATTCAATTCTGAAGAAGATACATTTAAACGATAATTCATAGTTCAAGTAAGTCCAAGTGACTACATACTTTTCTTAGAGAGATTTGAGACTGATCACAATTTATCCAAATTCATTTATTTTATTCGGTTTCCCCCACCGTTTAATTTAACTTCTCACAAGAAGATGACGTTTCACGCGCCTTGTAATTGTAGACCAAGAAGAAAAATTATTTTGATAGTAAATTGACAAATATATCTGTAGCTTGCATTGCTCATGGATGCAAATTAGATAGTATTTTCGTAAGTTTTCATCTGTATTTTTTTCACAACAGAATCGGGTGGCGATTTCTGAATTGATGTTCATCAATTCCAAACCTTTTACTTTGATACATTTTCATTACCGAAGATGAAGTTCTCTATCTTCTTATATTTTTTCTTACGACAGGAATGAGATCCCATAGTTTTCATGACAAGTGAAAAATCTCATTCACTTTCTCCTTTGTAAATTCTGAAATGTTTAATTACCATAAGATAGAGTAACAGTCAACCCTTTTGGGTTGCAGTGGAGGGTCGAATAGACCCACTCACTTTTGGCATAACCTAACCTACCATAAGATAGTTGTCCTATAAAGAATAATCCTCGAAAAAACGATATAGTTATAATAATATAGTTATAATAGTTATAATTTACTTTTACACGATTGAACTGTATAACATGATATTTCATTTGGACCAATGTATTCGGTAAAACAGTGGAATCACGTAGAAGATTCCATTATTTCCATCGTCCTGATTGTTAACATGATGTCAGGTCAGGGATAAAAGAATTTTCTGGATTTGGATGCTAGGGTGGGTTTATTGAGGCTCAAACAGCAATAAACCAGACACATTCCGTTTCTGAATGTATTTTTACCTTCCCACCCTTCTCCACATTCAAGTATTACGTGATTCGACTAGTGAATGATAAAGCGCTTACATTCTTTGGTGGTGAATTGGATTTTTTATTACATTTGAACTGATTCTCCACGACAATAATTTATAAACTACCAGCAGTGATCATTAAAAAAGTATTCACCTTTCATTTTTTCATTTTTGGAAAGTGCTTTGAAAGAAGTTTCCAACTTGATACTATCTGGTCTTAGAAAAAACATAGGTTGGAATTTACAATTATACTCAAGAAAAATACCGTTTCCTTGATTTGAAGCAACAAAGTAGTATTTGTGTCTAGACGAAATGACTAGCTCTTGTTTTGCGGAGGCGAAGGTGAAGGCGAGGCAGTTCTTAATTTTTTTCATAGAAATTCAATTATGAGTGCTGGAAAGGATTACCAAATTAAAAACTTCCATTTGGACGCCATCTACTGAAATTTCCAGAAATACTATATTGTTTAAGTTTGAAAATGTCCATATAGGACGAAACTGCAGTAACGTTAGTTACAAATAAAAGTGGTAAAAAACAGAAATTGTCATTTCTCTTTTCACTATACTCCTTCTTTTCAACACTTGTCACTAAAAATCAACTCAGTTACACCGGGATAGGATACACTTCCATAAAATAAGGAATACAGTTTACTTGAGAGTTTTAATAGGGTTTTGCATGCAAACATGTCTGGGAAATAATTACTTGATATTCCCAATTTAGCTAAACTTCAACTACCTATACTTTGATACGTATTGATTTCAGGTAATGAAAATATTTGTTAATTATGTAACATTCATACATATAATCCCAATACTGTTATCTGATTGCAAAGATGTAATTAGGTGAATTTACTTATACCTACTAGCTTAGGTACGGGCATACAGGACCAAAAGTATAAATGTTACAAGTAAGGCAGAAAGATGGAGTAATCCAGATTTACGCAGTATTATCCAAATTTCTTGGATTTGTTAATCAGAACTTTACAAATGCCACAATTCCACCACTAACACATGCGGATGGTTTAATTGCAACAACACCCATAAAAAAGCAAATCTACTAGCTGAACAATGTGCGTCCCACTCCAGAGTCGATTTTCTGGGAAAGGCACCATTAACTATTCCCACATAAGAATCCAGAATGTCGGAAATTACTTTTCGACAGCGTCTAGTCAGACGAATTTGAAACAGTTCAATATCAACAAAACGTTTGGTCCTGATGAAGTGCCAATCATCATACTTCAAAACTGCGCAAATGAACTCGCACCAGTATTTTGCAGATTTTTCAACCTATCATACAAGAAAAGTGTTTTTCCTTCTTCTTGAAACTTTGCTCGCGTTCAGCCTATTTTCATAAAAGGTAAGAAAAATCATCCGAATAACTATAGACCTGTCGCTTTGCTATCAGCGATATCAAAAATCATTGAGAAAGTCGTAAACCACCATATCCTCAATTATTTGGAAGGCTTCAACATCTTGAGCGATCATCAATATGGCTTTTTGGAAACAAAGATCAACAGGCGACTTTCTATCGTATGTCACCCATATAATGCAATCGAGAAACATGGAGAATCAAAAGCTGTTGCGCTTGATATTTCTAAAGCTTTGACCGTGTGAGGCATGAGGGTTTGCTGGCCAAACTTTGATGATATGGCTTGTCGTATCATTTCTGTATATGGCTCTCCAGATTTCTAAAGAACGTTCCCTGCAAGTGACCGTCGATGGATATCTCTCGGATCCTTTCACCATCAACGCTGGTGTTCTCCAGGGATCCATATTGTGTCCAACCCTCTTTTTATTGCCTATCAACAACTTACTGGAAAACAATCAAGAATCCAATATATTGCTTTGATGACGACAGCACGCTTGTCTCGTTATTCCATTCGTATTCCAAGACATCGGTTACGGAGGGACATCTTTACAGGCAGCAGGAGGTTCCATATCTCAGTGAGGATATAGAATTGATTTCGAATTGGGGTCGAAGTAACCAGGTTCAATTCAATGCCACAAAAACCACAGGCAACGGTTTCTCCAAAAAGATGAATTTCTCCGTACCGGATATAATAGTGTCAGGTCAGATAATTCCACTTTCGTTTCGATAAGTTTGTTGAGGTTAAAAATGGACACCAATATGTCTTGGCACAATCATGTCGCTGGAATTGCAAAGGCTGCTTCTCTGAAGCTTGGAACACTGTTCCAAACCAGAAAACTATACACACCTCAGCTTTATAAAGCTTAGATTAGATCTTCTTTGGAGTATTGTTTTCAGGTATGGATCTGTGCCCCCAAACATACCCTGAAGCTGCTGGATTCGATCCAGAAAAGAGCCATACGCCTGATTGGAGAGGCGAACATCACGTGCATATCAGAAATATGCGACTGACTGTGGCTGATCATCGTTTTGAGGTTCAACTCAGTACACCTCGAGTTTCACTGTTGAACTCTTTTATCTGGGGAACTGCGTTCATATGAAATAAACTTTCTGAGAACGTTTTTCCAAATGGATTCAATCTCCAGCGACTCAAATTCGATATGATTTTGCACAGGCACCGCTCTGATAGCGCCTTAAGAATTTACCTGTAGTGCTTGGGTTTGGTCCTTAAAAATATATTCTCCTGGGTCTACGCAATACTGTCATCTGCAGAGATTTGAAGGTGTTGACTATAGAATAGAATAAAATATTTATTTAACTATGTTACATACAAAAGTACATTTGTAGCAAGATATAAAGAACCTAGAAGGACATTCTAGCGACATATAAAGATTGCCACGTTGAGTATATTTATGATAATTCTGATATAAAAAATGAAATAGTGATGATATTTATCTCAGAGCACTTCTGAGAAAACAGAGTCGAGCGAATGGGATCTGAAAGGAGTGTTCAAAGAGGCACTTCAGAATGTTGCATATCTTCTTTAAACTCAATCACTGAATAGAAGCAGTTCTGCAAAAGAAATATTTTTATTTTTTGAAAGGAAATTATATTGAATGACTTGATATTAGATGGTAATATATTATACACATGCTAGTCTGGCGAATTTTTTTGAGAGACTGTAAGCCTGTACCTGGGAGTTCTGATATAATCTGATCGTCTTGTAACATAGGAATATATTTGATATTGTGTTACCAAATTTATTGTTTATCTATGTATTTCTGTAAGTGTTGAGGCGAACAAATAAGGGACGACAATGTTCTCTGCTATTACAATTTAAAATTATTCCCAGGGCCTTTTTTTGTTGTCGAAAGATTTGCAGTGATTTTGAGTGGTTACCCCATATTATGATACTGTAACTCATATGAGTATGAAAAAGTGCAAAGTAAGTACTTTTCAGTGTATCATGATTAACATATCTCTTCAATTGCCGAAGTGAAAATAGCATACTAGAAAGTTATTTTCCTTCATAAGAGAATTATTTGTAGAAAATGTGATATTCTGGGTGTTACTATTATTAAGTGGTAGCTAATTAGCCTGAAATTAATATTTGGCTTTTTCTTGTAACGCCAGTGATAACATCGGTAGTTGCTGATAGTCATAGTGAGAGGTAATCAGGATAGCATCGTCAGCAAACAAAGTATACCCTGTGGGACACTATGTTTGTTAGTTTTCAACTCTGACCTCTCATTGCTGACTTCAACAACTTGTTAGCGATTTTTAGGTAAGATTCAAAAAGCTTTAGAGCGACTATACAGCAGTCCATTCAGTCGAGGAATCAGAGAGTTTTCGAGCGAGCGAAAACTCTTGAAAACGCACTAGTCAGGAAAGCTGAAGATTATACTATAGTTTTTCATCAAACACCACAGTCAGGAAAGGGTTCACAGATCCAGAATGGCATACAGGTAATGTATCATTATTCCGTGACCAATTACTATCAGTTTTGAACCACTCGTCCTCGTGACGAACCTCAGTTGAAAGGGTAAGGGATACTTCAACCTGATTAACTTGCAGACGACTATACTACATCGTTGTTACTGCGTTCGGAACAACAACTCGACCACCAATTCGGGCACGGCGACTGTTACATCACCTTTGATATCGTCTACCGCCATAGCAGCCATAACGTCAGGCATTAAATCTTGCAGACCACGGCCAAAAAACTCGGAAAATAGCTTTCACTTAGTTATTTCCGGCACTGAAACTTTACAGTCTTGAATATTTTGCTAAAACTATTTGATCATATAAAAAGTGCTAGAGTTACTGACCGACACAATGAAAGAGATGATTTTTACAAGGAAAAATTTATTGGGAGCTTATCAATTGAATAGAGCCGGAATAATGTTAATAGTGTTGCTAATTTGTCTACTGAATAAAAAACGTTATTCTTTTTAATAAGTTTTCCATACTTTCTTCAAGAATCAGATATATTTCCGATGGAAATAAAGACGTATTTCATGAATGCTCACACTGTGGACTATTCTGGGATGAACGAATGTACAGAGTGTTCCAGTTATCCCGAGTTTTGTTTACCACTGTATAGAAAAATTAAGTTTGGTTCACTTAAGAAGACGACATGAAAATACACCATCCTCGATGGTCCCATTTTCTGATATAAATTTCACAATAGCTTCTGAACTTTCTGGTATAGAAACAAACAATCCTATATATTTGAGAAGCACTCTAGCCAAGAAATGCAATCGAATATTACTGGAGTTTCCACTCAGTTAATTGAAACTCAGTTTTGTGTGGTCTCAATTACGATATTTATCATTCAATTAACTTTTCTTTTGATTCTATATTTGTATTTAAACTTAACGTAAGTACGGATCTGCCTTCGGCGATTATACCCATTACCGCAATTAAAGCTTCACTTGAACGCACCAATCGTCTTATTCATGCACATTCTTTTAGTTTTTCCTTCTATGGTTCGAAGCAATTCATATTCTTAAGAGAAGCTCGAAAGGCGCTATCAAATGTTTGTGTTGTAAAAAAATAAAATTTGTCAGTTGACCTTCATTGCATTCATAAAATGGAAACTGGATAACCGAACATTGAATACCTAACAGTCAACATAAATATCATATTCTTTGTCGATTATCTATCATTCAGTATTCAACTCCAATCAGTACATCTCATAACAACTTATCATTTTCACATAATGGAGAAATAAACAGCATGGTGTAATAAAATGGTGGAATGAAATTATATATCTATTTTATTATCTCCATGAATATTCATGAGGACCATTCAGTCATGATTAAAAATTAGTTTCTAGAAGAAATTAAAACCGTATCTTAATAATATCTGAGCCGTCAGTATAACAGAAGAAAACAATTGAGTTGCCATAACACCGCCAACTAAAGAGGCCAGACGTGTAATTAGGTGATTAAAGCGCCATTGTTCCCCTCAGGCTGACAGCTCAATCAGGCGGCTTTTTGTTAGCCAGAAAATTAAAAAAGACCCGTGATTATTATTTTAAGAAAAGAACCCCGCATTAAAAAACAATTTTTATTCGGCCGTACCACGCGGAGAAAGAAGCAATCTCCATTAAAGTTCTTTTGAGATGTCTTCGATGGTTCATGTATACTGAAGTGCGGCGAGCCGAAGAAAGTTATTTGGTTTTTTGATTTCGTTGCAAAATTTCGAAAATAAATTTTATTTTATATCTTCAGTGTATTTTCATTCATTTGCAATTTTGATGCAACGGAAAAAAGGTCAGGATGGAGTCTACAGAGTTCAAAACATTCTTTCCTATGCTCTAATATCAACCTCCCTAGGAACCTACGCGACTGAATTTCAAGCAATTGAATTGTGTGCGGAGAGATTGGAAGAAATCAACCTCAACAGAAGTCAATAAAAATATTCTCGTACAGTCAAGCTGCCCTGGAATCTCTTGGCTCTTACAGAGCAACGTCTAAATTGGTAGCAAATTGCCAAAAACGACTCTCCTCGATAGGAAGACTTAACAGATTGTCTCTGGTCTGGGTTCCTGGCCATACTGGCCAGGCGTTCATTCACCATTCGAAGCCTGATACCAAACAGTTTTTGGACTACAGTAGGGATGAACTACGAT
>WOGN01005509.1:0-13146 GCA_015342105.1 Leptinotarsa texana
TGAAAACTTCACTCTAAGCAGAGTACCATAAAAGAGACTTGAAATAACAGAGAGAATATTTGGTGTCAATTTGAGAAATAATTGTTTCAACTGTAATCTCATTAAAACTTTACAAATGGAATGAAGATAAATGACCGAAAAACAGAAACTTCCAGGAGATGGAAGATATCTGGTTTACGGCAGTGCAAGCAAGCTGGTAGGAGAAATAACTCAAGTCAATAAGGTAACCATTAATGGCTGTTGAATCTCAAGGAAAATCAAAATTAATGCAGAGAATCAATAGCCAATTTGAAAAACAGTGCAGGGAGGAAAAAATCGGTGCATAGAAGAGAAAAAAATAACATGGACAATAAATTGCTATAATTGATTCATGGAAATGCGAGAAGGTGTCGATGCAGGTGAGGCGACAGACAATCAGTAGGATGAAGAAAAACTCAAACTATAAAATAAACAATGCAGGCAAGATGATTTTGAACTTTTTTTAAGTCAGATTAAAAAGCAAAGGGAATAAACAGTGAAGAAAAGCAAGAGAATATGTAGGATGAAGAATAAATCAGATGAGAGGATCATTCCGTTAATGATAATTGTGTTGAGATACATTCAAAAGCAAAATAACGACAAACCATTACTGAGAAAAAAGTAGAAAAATTGAACTTGGAGAATTTCTACTACTAAAACAAGTCACAAATTAAAAAGAAGATTGAAATGTGAGTCAATTGGAACATGGAAACAAAAAATTTTTCAAAAAATATTTTGTCAAATATAGGCATTTGTAGGCAAAATGAAATTCTTTTGGAAAGACAATTCAGATTTAAGGAAAATATGCCTACCAAATATGCAATAATATATCTCACTTCAACAATCATTTTTAACATCGATGACAAAACTCTAGCACTAGGCATATTTATTGTTCTTTCATATCTTGAAATAAGTAGGAATAAGAAGCATAGCACTAGATCGGATGAGAGACTATTTGTTGGGTAGAAGACTAAAAATAAAAATAGTTGTTCCCACAGTGCCTAAGATAGCTTATAAAAAATTCAAATCAAGTTCCTCTTACGTTCTAAACCCTGAAAAAAAATTAGAAATGGAATTTCTGTAACTTGGTCCCAAAAGATCCTTACCTCGTTTTACAATCCATCTTTTTATGGGTACTAGAACCACAATCTCTCAGTTATAATTATTATTTCAATGAAATTAATAGAAACCTTTTTGTCTGATTACTACTAGTTGATTTTATTTATACGACCGGTTTCGGGTTTGACCTCATTATCAAGTATAAAACTTGATAGTCGGGTCAAACCTGGTATAAAACTTGATATAGAGGTCAAACCCCTAACTGGTCGTATAAATAAAATCAACTAGTGGTAATTAGACAAAAGTGTTTCTATTCATTTCATTAAAGTGATCATGAATTACCACAACATAAACAAGTCACCAGTCACACATAATACAATTGTAACAATGTAAAACTGAAATGCATATGTACAGAAATAGAAATAATTAAAAAATACCATATTCAATGGATTACCTTTGTGGCCTATCCTTTTTTTCCTTTTCTGAGGCATTGAAGTTACTTTTGTCTGAAATAATTGTGGCAATTAAAAATTACATTTATTATTATTACTCTTATAGTACTTCTTATCGTAAAGTTGATAAACAAAACAATAAAGTTGTTATTATTGACTTACAGTTCAGAAAGTTTTATAAAAAATATTTTCTTTTAGAAACATCGATATAACTCCTCTTACACTCAGCTTAAGTGGCAACGCCAACTCGACTACTACTACTGAAATTCAGTATCCACAATTAGATCTTCCAGAGAGTCCTGCAGGTTCGTCTTTACCGAGGAATGGTCAGAGGATTGCCTTTTTATTTGATTCAACTCTAACTGCATTCCTAATGATGGGTAACCTTTCACCAGGGCTTAAAAAACATGCAGTCACCATGTTTGAAGTTGGCAAACTGTGTGACGAGAGTTTGGATAGCTTTTTAATGGAACTAGAGAAAGTGTCGGTATTGGATGCTGAAGGTGAAGGTAAGCATAAAAATATTAGTAAGGAATCACATCGATATACAGTGTGACCAATAAGGTTGGCATCATATGAGAATTAGCTTCATTCAAAATTTGACTTTGACATCGATCTCTGCTTAGATCAGAATATAGAATAACCCCAAAATATTAGAAAAATTTAAAAAGTTTTTCTGAATTTCAACTGCAATAAGACTGGGTGCAATCTACATACACCTACTTGATTTTGACAATACTTTATTTCAGGTATGTTTTCTTTAAAGTAGAGAATAAAGCAAAATAGTTAGTTTTAATCTTCCTCTTGAAGATGATCACTTGGTGATCAAAACACTTATCGAAGTGTTGAAATAATGGTTTGGTGTTGGGATAAAACTCCAGTAATATTCATTACTACACCAAAGGTTCCAAACAGTGCATCACAAGTTCTAAATAGTTTGTTATTCATTAAAAAAGTGGAATTTTTAATGTGTTTAATTTTTATACACATAATGTTTTTGATAAGAAAATTTGAATCTATTCAGTTGAACTATTATCTTAATATTAATGTGATTACTTTTAGGCACAAACTACTATTTCTAAAACAGATATTTCGTGAAGTTTCCTAATACATGACCCAAAACAAATAAACTTTGCATCATTTGTGACCAATTTTTAATACTTCTGTTTATATTTTGTAGAAAAACATAGATTTGAAATAGCATTACTTTAAAGAAAACGTGTCTGAAATAAAGTATCGTCCAAACTAATCAGTGATGCTATTTACAAAAAGAAGGAAAATATCAAAATCATCTTAGGCAGCTGAAATTTTGCTTAGGACTCATAATTGTATTCAGAAAATTTTTTTCTAATAACTTCTTTTGAATTTTTTTTGATAATTGGTGCCACTTCTGTAATATTTTGTGAAAACATAAATTTGACAGATAATTCGAATCACATGACATTTTTGGGATTAATTTCCATCCAAATTGAAGCAGACATTGATGTCAAAGTTAAATTTTGAATAAATCCATTAATAAAGAAGTTTCCATATGATGAGGACTTTACTGGCTACACTGTAGATTGTGCCATAATAAAAGAGTGAATGTGTTTCACTGTTTATTGAATCACTGATATCCAACCGTCAATGATTTGTTTTCATTAATTTGTCATTTATACATTTTTTTGTTATTAGGCGAAGCTAGAAGATTTTTTGATCATGCTGTGATTTTGAGATCAACAGTATTAGCATTAAGAAAGTTAGTGGGAACAGGATTAGATTTGGTCAGATTAGAGAGCTTACACTCCTTGGACGAAGCGACTTGCCTCCGACTCCTGCAAAAGAAATATAAGTGAGTATCTCGAACCCTCAAGTGACATAATAATATCCTTCCATTTTCAGACTCCTTGTTTCAATGGCGCCTCTAAGTAGAGAAGTTCGACCAGTTACCAGTTTACTACCTCCCCATTTGGGACCTGCTGTACCTGAAGTTAATACTTTGTGGTTTAAAATGTTTCTTTACCATATAACTGGATACGGTCCTCCTTCACTTTTACTTACTAAAGGTAAAAATTTTAAATTTTTTTTCTATTAGTTATATCATATTTGAATACATGTGATTTTAACAGAAAACAATTTTACAGGAAATTAAATTTAAAACAAAACACAATGTATACCTAAAAAAATATTAAAAAAAATAATTTGGAGCACTCAATCTTCATTTCCTGCAAAACTCAATTACCACCTGGATAAAAATTACACCGTATTATAATCGTAACTAAGTATTCTTGTAAGCCAAAAAAAAGTATTCTTGTAAACCATATCAATGACGATGCAAGTTTTTAGTGAAACACACGTTGGGAAAAGTGATATAGT
This sequence comes from Leptinotarsa texana, assembly GCA_015342105.1. Taxonomy (NCBI): domain Eukaryota; kingdom Metazoa; phylum Arthropoda; class Insecta; order Coleoptera; family Chrysomelidae; genus Leptinotarsa; species Leptinotarsa texana. The sequence continues at coordinate 3,885 of WOGN01005509.1, forward strand.
TCTGGTGTGTGTATTGTAAATAATTTCTGGTTGAAGATTTCTTAGTTTTACAGAAGCCTAACTAACACTATTTCTCATCTTCACTGCAAACCCATTAAGATTTATTTATCTAGTATTATTGAAAAATATTGTCAATATAAATCACATACATGCAAAACTGAAGTTATGCAAATCAGTAGTTATTTGACAAGAGAATAAAAACACACATAATCATCGACTGGTGTCAGATGCAGAGTTGCATTATACAAATAAACTATTGAGTCTACAAAAAATGAAACTACGAACGAAATGAAACACTGGTGACAATACTAACCTGTACAAACATATTGCTACGTTTTCCCCCGTGGGTTTACCAATAATTGACTACATTGTACAATAAATAAATTTAACTTCATATCACTGTTAATACAACAAAACACTTAAATAAAACTTGAACAATTATTCAAATGTCTATCGCCTTATAAGATTGCTCTGCACGATACTTGACTGTCTCAATAAGTGAGTGGATCACGTTTATATTTGGCAATCGAAGACGGTAGAAAATTCTTCGGAATTCTATGGAAGGCGGTAGCATTATTCCCGCCACATCTAGAACGACCGAGAACATCGATCATTCGCGAAACGTTGGCCGGACTGTGCCGGATCTTGACCACGTCACAATTGAATTATGGCTGCCAGTAGCGTTACTTTACGACATGATTTCCAACACTACCCCCTTCCCTAAGGTTGTTCGCCCCGAACAACACATGGGAGGACTCAGCTTCTGTATGTGGACAACCTTAGGCTTACTTCAGGGTGACAATTGGATTCTGTACACCAGATCGTTTATGTTTTTGGTTACCAAGTAAGGTCCTTGCCTTGGTCTCTGCAATCTGGGACACAAACCTTTCCGGCGTTGGGGTTGGTAGAGCCACACTGCATCGCCCTCCTTGAAGCTCACCGGCAGCGACTTTTTGTCAAATCTTATCTTCATCCTGTCGCTGGAAAGCTGTAATTTGGACTGCCACACAATACATCTATCAGAAGTTTCAGTTCCCTACCAGTTAACAACATGGATGGTGTGTAACCTTCTTTATTCCCAACCAAATCATCATTTTCTTCCATAAATCCAATTCGAAGCTGCAACCCTGATCCGAGTGATGTTCCTGGGGTACTCCATGTCTGGTAAATACGTTGTTAAACAGGACTTCTATCACCATTTTAGCTTGTTGGTTGGGCAAGGCTACTGCTTCAGACCATTTGGAAAAGTAGTCCATCACAAACATAAGGTACTTGTTATCGGATGTGGTGAATAGCACCCACTGAGGTACTGCTTCAACTTTCCTCTTTGCCTTCGGACCCTTTCTGGAAGAGCTCAGGTCACAGCGCTTACACCACTCTTCCACGTTCCGATGGCAATGTACCACACCACTCTTCACGTCTCGACTGCAATTGACCCAATATTATCTCTCGCGCACTCTCGATAGAGTTCTATTTACTCTGAAATGACCTCCACTGTAACCATCGTGGAGCTGTTTAAGTATATTCGGCATTCACGTCTTAGGAAGGATCTCTTGCCATTCCGGTCTCACTCCTTTGTCAATTCATTCCCGTACAGTTTTCTGCGCTACGATGATCTCTTGCCTTGTCATAAAGGTGTTGTCACCCTAAGAGGCTGGTAATGACCGTACCACATCATGGTCAGGTGATTCCTCAGATTTCCTGTCCGTATCCCTGGACAAGGGACCCTTACAGGTTGCTACCCTCCGAATCGGAAGGAACCCGAAGCAGCGGGAGGTAGGGGAGCTTATCTCCTTATCAGAGCTGTCCATAAAGGAGTCACTGCCCGCTACCTTGTCACGTCTGAAGGAAAGTTCTTCTTCAGGTAATTGGGTATCCTTGTCTTCCTGGCGTTGACAACATTTGCATCCGGATGTCAGGCATGGTCTTGAGATGCTATTTGTGACTCTTTCCTTTCCGATGTTGAATTTCAAAATCATAAGTTTGTAACTTATCGATCCACCTGGATATTTATTCTTTTGTGGTTTTGAAGTTGAAGAGTCACCAAGTAATCTGTTGAGTAATCTGACCTGATCAAAAATGTACGGCCATATAAAAATGAGTGGTAGTGATCCACCGCTTTGTCCACTGCGAGGAGTTCTTTTCTAGTGACGCAGTCATTTTTTTCGGACTTTCCCAGGGACTTACTAAAATAGCTGATGGCGACTTCTTCGTCTCCTTGTACCTGAGAAAGTTCTACTTCTATTTCATGTTGGGATGCATCTGTGTCCAGTTCGAACAAGCCCTCCTACTTTGGGTATGCCAGGATTGGTGCGCTGGTCAAATGCTCATCAGGGCAGCAAATGCTTGCTGCCCTGATGAGGTTCTCCTTTCAGTCATGCTATGAAGTGGTCTGGAAATTTTCCCAAAGTCCTTAACGAAACGCTGGTAATAGCTATAGAGTCCAAAAAAGCTTTTTACGTCGTGTTTGCTCTTCGGTGTTGGCTATTCTTGCACTTCCTTGATTTTTTCTGGATCTGTTTTTACTCCCTTCTTGGGATTGATCTGCAAATGAGCATTCTGCAGCCTCGTGAAAACACTCCTCAAGTTTAACAGATGTTCGTCAAAAATTTTTCCGGTGACTATAATGTCCTCTCAACACCAACTCAATCAACCGTTTAAATTTTGCGGATGCATTCCATAATCCGAACGGCATAAACTTAAACTAGTGGAAAAGACAGTCTTCTCTTTATCCTCAGGGCGAAGGACCATATGCCAATATCCGCTTTTCAGATCTAATGTTGAGAACCATCTGCATTCAGCCAAGATGTTTAGGGTGTCATCTATTCTGGGGAGAGGGTAACTGCCCATTCTAGTGACATCATTAAGCCTCCTGCAGCCTACGCAAAATTTCGTCGATCCATCATTCTTAGTCTCCAAGATAATAGGTGACGACCAGGCGTTGTTTGATTGTTTGATTAATCCTTCCTCCAACATGTCCTTAACACTGGATGCAGCTTCGTCTTGCTTTGCGAAGGAAAGTCGTCTCGGTGGTTTGAGTATGGGCTTGTAATCACCAGTATCGATCCGATGTTGAACTAAATCCGTTCGGCCAATGATTTTGCTCTTCACAAATATATCGTTCGCTTCCTCTACGAATCGGGTGGCCTTGCATAGTTCTTCAGGAAGATGGTTACACTTTTTTTTGAAACAGTCGATAAATTCCATTGCGGGTTGTTGAGCAAGCTATAGAGGGACTTTTTCCTCGATTCTGGCCATTTTCACGATTGGTCGCCGGTGCCTATGACTTGCTCTTTCTTGAGAGTCACCCTGTTATTATTAGGGTTGATTATTCTTACTGGAATGATCTTATTGTTACCATTCACGACAAATCTGGCCACGAAAATTCCTGCTTCAGAGCCATTGGATGGCTCTATCAATGCTGTGCCCAAACCGCGAGGTCCAGCAATTTCAACTTGAATGATTTTCTCGTTGATGGGAGAGATTCTGAAATCTTCCAGTATAACCACCTTGGTGCTGTCATGAGGCTGAGAGGGCACGTTGAGTAGAATTTTCCTGTTTCCGATTTTCAACAGTTTGTTCCTTATGTCCACTACAAATCCTCGTTGCTCCAGTATGCTAAAAAGGCACTGGTGATTATTCATAAATCCATCGACAACTTAACTGTTACTGTTACGTCCTATATTGGAAATCGAATACCTGGAAGATTGGAATGCAGCAGCCAATAACGCTTATCGCTGGCTGAATTTAGTTTTTCCAAACCCCGAGGCTCCAGTTCGGGTGATCTCAAACGCCAGTTTCTTCTTTCGTCGGATGCTGGACGTGATCGACAGTCCCGTCTTAATGTCCTTCTCTTTTGCAACTTCAAATTCTAGGGCATAAATGATGGCTTCATTAAATTTTTTATGATGTGCCATCCTCAGTGATTACTGCAGCTCCGTGTCACGGACTCCATCGATGAAACTATGGACGATAGTCCAGTGAGTGAAGTTATCGGGTGCTTCTGGGTTGGCGAGTCTTACCAATCTTTAGACTTCAGCCCCAAACTCTTGCAGACTCTCTGATGGACCATGGGTTCTCACCTTCAGTTGAGCTTGGTAGACTTGTTGTAGGTGCTCAGTACCATACGTGATTTCCAAAGTTTTTACGACTGCTTCATTATCCTTCTGTTCATTCACTGGGATATTTTGCAAGATTTCGGAGGTCTTTCTTTGCAGTGCTAGTATGAGAGCTCTTGCTTTCTCCTCATGTTTTACCAATTATTTCCCGCAGCGGCCTCAAATTGTCTGCGATAAATTGACCATGAAGATTCACCATCGAAGGTCGGAGTTTTAATAAATCTACTGCTAGACGTGAGAGATAATCGTTTCCGGTCCGATCGACAATCCTGTTCGACTCCGGTAATTCTTTCCGAAGTTCCCGGAAAACCTCTTCCAACTTTTTATCGACTCCTTCAAACCTTTTGTCGGCTCAAGTTTCTTTTAAAATTTCCTTCCGACTCCCTCAAGTTTCTCATCGACTACTTTTTCCAATCCCTCCCTTGTATCCTTTTTTTTTTAGGAAAATCCTTAAGGTGATCTAAGAGCGGTGCCTGTACGAAAAAAGTGATTCACATTGAATTTGAATTGCTGGAGATTAAATACACTTAGAAAAACATTCTCAGTTTATTCCACATAAGCACAGTTCTCCAAATGAAAGAGTTCTTGAACAGTGAAGTTCGAGGTGTACTGAGTTGAACCTCAAAACTATGAAAAGCCACAGTTCGTCGCGTATTTCTAATATGTACCGCTCTTTGAATTGAATCTGGTTACTTTCGGTTACTTTCACCCCAATTCGAAATTACTTCTAGATCCTCATCAAGATATGTAACCTCCTGCTGAAGATGTGCATCCGCAGCCAATGACCTGGAATCCAAATGGAATGATTGACGAGACCAGTGTGCTGTCGTCAGCAAAGAAACATATTGGATTCTTGGTTTTTCCAATAAGTCATTGATATACAATAGTAAGTGGTTTGGAGACAATATAGATCCCTGGTGAATACCAGCGTTGATGGTAAAAATATTCGAGTAATATCTGTCGACAGCCTCTTGCAGGGAACTTTCCTTCAGCAAGCTGAAGAGCCATACACAAAATTGATCCGACAAACCATAGCTTCGAAGTTTAACCAGTAAACCCTCATGCCACACACGGTCAAGGGCCTTAGAAATATCAAGCGCTACAGCTCTTGACTCTCAATGTTTCTCGATTGCGTTATTCCAAATATGTGTAATATACGATAGAAGGTCGCCTGTTGATCTTTGTTTTCGAAAGCCATATTGATGATCGCTCAAGATGTTGAAGCCTTCCAAATATTCAAGGTTATGGTGGTGGTTTATGGCTTTCTCCATGATTTTTTATATCACTGATAGCAAAGCGACTGGTCTATAGTTATATGGAAAATTTTTCTTGTCTTTTTTGGGAATAGGCTGAACGCGAACAATCTTCCAACAAGAAGGAAATACCCCATTTTGTAAGACAGGTTGAAATGTCTGCAAAATACTGGTGCGAGTTCATTTGCGCACTTTTTAAGCACGATGACGGATACTTCATCAGAACCAGACGCCTTGTTGATATTGAGCTGTTTCAGAATTCGCCTGACTAGACGTTATCGGAAAGTAATTTCCGGTATTGTGGATTCTATTGTGGGAATAATGGGTGGTACCTTTCCCAGAAAATCGATTGTGGAGTGGGACGCAAATTGTTCAGCTAGTAAATTTGCTTTACTGTGACTGTTGTTACAATGAAACCATCCCCTTGTGTTAGTGGTGGAATTGTGGATTTTGTTAAGTTTTGATTAACAGCTTTAGCTTTCGACCAGAAGGATCTAGACCCGTTGGGATTGGCAAGCAGTTTATCCCTAATTCTCTGATTATGAAGTTATTTGCCTTCATTTATCCTAAGTTTGCATCCGTTGCAAGCATTAATAAACCTAGTTTGGTTTTTGGTACTGGTATTTTTGCGCCACTGCCGGTTGGCGAGATTTTTGGAAGCGACAGCTTGCCCTCGAATTAGCCTCCACCCAGAGATCCTATTTGGGAGCTATTTTACCTCCGGAGTATTTTCCTGAATAAATTCTTGTACCCCCCCTTTACTCACCTGAAAGGATTTCAAATCTTCCAATCAATGAAGATACATCTGACATCAAATGTTACGTTTTTCTCGCGGGTTTACCAATAATTGATTATACTACACTGTACAATAATCAAACTTAACTTTATTTCACTGTTAATATAACAAAACACCTTTACTTAAAATTTTAGCTATTATTCAAATGTATATTGCCTTATAAGATCTCTTATAAGAGTCAAGTTTCGTGCAAACAGGGCCTCCTTGGCAGACTGAATGTTATATATCATTACACTTTTTTTCAGGGACTACTCTCAAACAATTACCCAGAATGTTTCTTGGTTTCACCCGTCTATTGGTTACATCATGGCTTCATGAACCAGCTGTTATTCCTATTGCTAACATTCTTTATGTTAATGTTACTCTTCAGTTCTCACCTGTACTAATCCAGGCCTACGGTGTTCATCAACCTGCACAAACTTACATATTGCCATTTCCATTCAAACCTAAGACACCTTCCAAGATAAAAAGAAAATCGACCGACTTGATGTTTCAAAACCATCTAGCTGTAAGTTGTTTGACAGAATTTGTCGATTTGAACCATAACTGCGGTTATCTCACATTTGCCAACATTGGCGTGTTGGATTTTGGCTGTCCCAACAGAGAAAGAGCAGTAAGACTGGGAAGATCGAATAGAACTTCAAATTCAGGTAAGATTGCTCATTTTATATATACACTTGTGACCTGTAAAGTACACTAGATAAGATTTTTTTATCAATACAATATAACAATACAACTTCATCAATTGTTATTGCTGGAAAAATGATCCTCAATTATATCCAACAGAAATATCTATGTGAGGTGCTATATACTTTTCACTTTTTCAGAATTTGTTTGAAAATTGGATTTTTTTTAGAATATCAAGAAATTTATGAAGAAAGTTTTTTTTCGATTCTAGACATGGAAATCACGTTTCAATAAACAAAATTGATGTTTCATAAACTACACCTTTTGATTTGATCTTCACAAACTTCATTTTCAAAATATATCACGATATGTTTCGCTATCATAACTCTACCAGACAACGCAAAATTGATATCCTTTGCAGGATCTATTTCCCAGTATACCTCCTAATGATACTGTTACTTTAGTTATAGTATGTCTCGAACAAAATTATTTTCAATTCAATAACATTTATTCCTCTTCAAAGGTTTAATTATGGGAAATTCGTTGAGCCTCTTACTTAGGAAGTTTTCATGGATAACCTAAAGAAGTCAATTCTTAAGCATTCTTTGTTTAATTATTTCTTGTACTGGCTATTTTTCATAGGGATATTTGGAAAATAAAGTTTGTGAAGATCAAATCATAAGGTGTAGTTTATGAAATTACTATGGATCTTCATCAAGTAACGACCGAATCAATCAGAAAAAAAAGATGTTATACTGATTTTCATGATGTTACTCAAATAATATAAATATTTGTCCTGGTTATTCACCATGATACTTGCTCTGATGCCCATAAAAGTGATTAAAAACCTCAATTAATATAATAATATCACCTGTAATCAACATGTTCCTTTCACTGAAAATAAACTTAATGAAGAAATAAAACCAGTAATGGGTAATTCACACACCAAACTTTTATTTTTTCCTTTCACTTAAGACAGTCATCACAATATAAATCAGTGGGTCAGAGAAGGAAAACCGAAATACTTCTTAGCAAAATGAGATCTGAAGAGTTAACTTCCACTACTCATGTAAATTTGAAATCCGAAGGCAATACAGCGTGTCAAAAATGATAAACAAGCACCACTAGAAAATGAAAGTATTTTTTTATGTTTGTCGAAGCAGGCCTAACAAGAAAGCAGTATTCAAGAGTCTTATGTCTGTCACAGATATATTAGCCACATAGAATTATTATTACTGCCATAACTAGCTTTTGACCATAAAATGATTGTGTCCCGATTTTCTTGACAAATGCCTAAATGTGCATGGATGAAATTTTTGTTGCACATTTGTTTTTTTTTTCTTTTACTTATAGACTGTACTCTAACTTTATTATGGCCCCCTACTCCATTAAACTCCATTACTAGCATTATATTGTTGGAATTTTTATTAACTATAAACATGACCCTCTGAATGAATTCCATTTGTTGGATAGCATGTGATACCATTTCATTTTGTTTTTATTTCTCTCTTCTAGATACAGTAAATAATTGAACCCAGTGAAAAAGTCGGGGTATTATCTTCATATTCACTTCAGTTACACTTGACTGTAATTTTGAAATATAAAATCACAGCTAGTCTTTTTTCCTAGGTTTCGCTAAATCTTCAAAAACCAAAACTGAAAACAACAATCAGACTGTGACTACTTCAATAGCTAATGAAAACTTCACCTTTAATCCAAATGAAAAATCCCCAAAATCAAAACTCCCAGACCAAAAAGGTGATTCAAAACTAGGATCTCAAGAAAATAATTTTGTTATAATATCTAAATCCAATAGCCCCTGTTCTTCACCAACTAATGGATTTTCGTGCCAAGAAGGTTCATACTTACTTCAACAGGAGTTAGATCAACTTGATATTCAAGAAAGGACAAAACAAAAAGAAGTTCCTTCAGATCTGAATTTGAAAAGTAGCTTGTCGATGGATATATTGACGAGTCCTTGCGATGAGAACATTAATATGTTCAGTAGGGAATTTGAGAAGGAGGAAAGTGTGAAAATCCAAGAGGACTTGCCGGTACAAACAAATGACAATGACAAAAATGAAGAAAGTAAATCTGAGGTGAGTTATTGAACGTATGAAATTATAATTAGAATAATGAAAAGGTATTTATATTTGACAAGTTTCTCTGTGATGTCTAATACTTTTGATAAGTAAATTAAAATTCGATCAAATAGTAATAGGATATAACATATATAAAGTTGATATAAACACTAGCCATTTTCAATTGGGATTTGATCCCATCCTCCGATAACGTCAAAACATCAGCAATTTTTAAAATGATTGTTTTTTTCTGTGCAATTGGCAACATCACAATAGTTATTTAACGAGGGTTCAGCAAAGAAACGTCATTTAGTTCACTTTGTATGTTTTGTTATTGCATTAATGTACAAGGGTTGAAATTGAAAAAGATGATGTTCATCGTAAAAT
>WOGN01005511.1:0-13145 GCA_015342105.1 Leptinotarsa texana
GTTCGAATTGCAAAAAATTTTCTCACCGAATATCCCTCGAACATTGATAAATAACTCATAATTTTATCACAACTTCCTCAAGCACGTTATTTTAGGTAACAACCAAATAACGTGCTTTCGAAAACTGTGATAAAATTATTTCGTTAGTTATCAATGTCCTTGGGATATTATAGCTGATAATTTTTATTTTCCTAGATAATTTTATCACCACAGTTGAAGAAATGAATTACAAACAAAAGTTGTGGGTTTATTATGCCAAAATATTTTCATATTTCATTATTTCGATTTCAATTTTATCACCGCTACTACTAAAATGAATCATTTGGGAAAGTTTGTGGTTTCTCCAAGCATATTTTCATAAAGTCAGTGGTTTTTCGGAAAGTTGCTTCCTCGGCAATATTTAATAATTTTTTGTTTCATCCTCTCTTGTAATTATGAACAAAATATTCCATTAATTCATATTTTTTATAACTTTATTTGTTCTTATTTATTTTAGTTATTGCAGTTAGAGTACGTTATTTACGTTTCTTAATCACAAAATTATTTAATACTTCACTATATTTTAGGAATACTAGATATGTTCATAAAATACCCGGAATTTTTGTTTTTGAAGGAAATATTCCTTTATTCGTCTCCTTAGGTATTATGCATTTGTGCCGGCGCTTCTTCCAATCCTCTACACACTTCTCGAACTCGATCATTGGGAAATCAGCCCTCTCATCTATGCTTGTGAAACTGCTGTTCATTAAGTTTTTTTTAAAGTCACATGGAACCAAGTCTGGTGAATTTGAAGGCTGGGGCATCGTTTCAGTATTGCCTTCATTCAAAAATTCACTAACAAGCGATGAAATGTGAGTAGGTGCATTAACCAAAAACCATCAATTGTTTTAACATAAATCTGGGCGTTTTATTCGAATTGCTTCACGCAAACGGCGTTGAACTTGTTGGTGGTTACCCTTATTGACCGATTAACCTCATGGCAAGAATTAATGATGACATTTTCCACGTTTTCTTCGGTTTTTGATGTGCTGAGCTATTCGTTATCTTCAACATCCTCACGACCATCTTGGAAACGTTTTTACCACTCTCAATAATAATAATAGTTTTAATTGATGGTTCCATATAAGTACAACCAATCAAATGGCATCCATCCAACCATAAGAACAAAAGAAAAAGAAAAAACAGTATGCTATCAAGAACAGTGCAACAGTATATACAGCGAAATTGAAATACAAAATATATTTTTTTTTGAGTTTGGAGAAAGGTTGAGTAGGCAATATGATAAATGAGATCCGTGAAATAGAGAAGTTTTATGTTGTGGTATTGTTAAATGTGTCCTGAATCTCGAGTTAAGATGGTGCACTTATAAAGGATATTCTTTCGAAAATATAAGAAAATTTTTTTGTTTTAAGAAGTTTTTGAAAAAATGTTGCAGAAAGTAATGTTCTTCTAGAATCCATATTCGACTAACCCACATCCCTGATGGTAAATGTGTTCTCGTTTTCTCGTACCCGTATGAACCTAATGCACGCATTCTGGAGCTTTTGGATTCTAAAACTGTCACTCTTCAAAATTTCCGAACCATACATCACGTCGGTACATCGGTATTGAATTATTGCTTTATCTTTACTCATGATAGACTCACCTCAGGCGTTTGTTACCATTTCACACACTTCGATATACTTAATTTCTTTTTTTTGCAAAATATGATGCAAATTCTTTGATTTATTTGTTTTAACAAACGGTATTATCATACTTCAGTGCCATGTTACGAGCAACACAATGAAAAATTTACATTCCGACTCTTCAAATCCGTGAAATTTAAAAATTATCGTTATTTTCCTAACGTACATCCTATTCTGGGTTCTCATGTATTTATTACCAACTGCTACGAATCCACATTCGCTCATAACAGTTTGGTGATCTCATTTATGTCGTACTTTATCTTTTGTGTTCTTCAACTTTATTGATATATCAGAACTGAAAGACTTTTTAAAATTGAAAAGGGTACATTCTACTACTTTCCACTACTCCCTCCATCTTGATACAAGATAAAGTATGGATGGATGTATACCAGTGAGGATGACAGTGTTCCATATAAGTGCAATTTGTTACCATTTATTTGAAGTAGAACTCCTGTTAATGATATCTGATTTTATTCCATAGCGAATGTTTGGAATACAAACTGAGTAGAGAGAAGTATCTTCTGATTTTTTTCTTTCGTGTAATTCAATATTTATATGAAAGTAGCTGTTTCAGGAGGACTTTCTTTCAGTTTGTGTCTGAAAGTTACTTCTTTGCATGATCTACACATCCATGTATAGAGTTACTTCCTTTGGAAGATTCCCACATTTTTTTGTAACAAGATGGAGTAGTAGAAAGTCAAAAACTTTCTTTCCCAAAAAATAAATAACACTATTCACACATATAAACACGGATTTGAATACAGTTAGTAATATTTTTGAAAGTGCTTTCCCTATCATCAGAATCCTTAAAAAAGTATGAAAACTTTGGATAACGAAGGGCATCAAAATATCAGCCAAAAATATGCGCTCATTGAACTACATTAAAAAGTATCATAAAGAGGAACATCTACAAAATTATTGCAATAGGTACCGAAGTGTATATAACAGTGTCATAAAATAGGCTAAGCTTTCATATTATCATACCAGGATAAATACTGCCTCCAATATAGCAAAGGAGAGCTGGATTATTATAAATGAAATCCGTGGAAAGAGCAAAAATCAATTTGAAGAAATTTGAAACCTAACTGTATCAACAATTACTATTGCTCTATCGCAACTAAACTTACTAATGACATTTCCACTAATATTCATATTAATCCAACGCAATATCTTGAGAATGTAAGAATTGACGAGAACTTCTATTTATTTCCAACAGACCCAGTTGAAATAAAAAGTGCTATGTAGGATATTAAGAACGAAAAGGCATCTATTTGTATATAAATATGCTGGAAAAATTGCCCCCGGCAGCTATTGACGGGTAAAGAAGCACTTATGTCATTTTTCATTAAACAATAAATACTAAATGGTAACTAATACGGTTTCCAAAACCAATAAAAGTACGAATGACGCTATCTATAAATTTGTAGAAAACGTGTCCACTAATCTTAATAATCAAGAAGGTATGGAATACTGCAGCAGAAGCTTGATTACTATGGCATCAGAGGCATATCCCATAAATGGGTAACATCTTACTTGAAAGACTGGGAACAATATGTGAAAGTTTCAGGTGCAGTATTTGAGAAAAAAAATTGACCAGCGAAGCCACAAGGCTCTGTCTTGGGGACCCATATTATTTTTGTTATATGTAAATAATCTCACTAACTTGAATATTAGTGGTAGGTTCACTTTATTTGCAAATGTTGCAACTATAGAATGGCACACTAAAGATAAGATTACTTTCAGCCAATTGATCTCTTCAGATCAAACTGAAATAAAAAGGTGCTGCGATGCCAACCAAATGTTCTTCAACTCTAAGAAAATTAAAGTGTTATCATTTAAATAGGACATCAACAAAATACAACTAAATAATAATACACTCATGAAATCTGTTCTGGGTGTTATGTTATCAGAGTTATTCGAAATGATATCGGTTATCTTATTGCTAAAAAACCTAGTTTGCTCTCCTGGAATCTTGCATCAGATATGGAATAGCATTTTGGGGAGCCTGCTCACAAGCGTTGTTCTCAATAATCTTCAATCCACAAAAGAGATCACTGAGATTCATATGCCATGTTAACCATCAAACTTCATGCGAACCCTTATATCTCAGAGGATACTCACTCTAACATCAATCTTCGTGTTAGAATCAACTAGTTTAGTTCATAAGCACAAACTACATTTATTAAAATCTGATATTGCATATAATACTAGGGAAAATGGCCAATATATACATTATTAATCCCCCAGAACCACCCAATGCCAAAATTCAATTGTTTACAATGGTAAGAAAATGTTCAACCATCTACCGAAGCAAATTAAAAACATTCATAGCACTCAGAAATTCAAAAGGGCTGTAAAAAATTTCAATCACAAGACCGTTTTATTATTTGAGGGAATTTTTTTAACAAAATTCTGAATAGCTGTGACAGCAGTACAAAATATGTCGTATCCATGTCTCTCACTAAATAGTGTTATGGGTAGGTGGGTATGTAGGTGTGTATGTATGAGTATATATGTATGTACTTATTAACTGCCTGCATTAAGAAATCAAGATATTCCATTAAATTATTATATGTTTATACATGTGTGTATGTATATAATATATGTTATTATTATTATTATATCTATTATTTTAATTTTTTTACCATCTGATAACTCTGTCCTGTTTTGGATTATAACGAATTGATGTAGAATAAATTAGGGAAAACTTTTTTTACATCTATTTTACTGTATTGTTGTGAAAATATTTTTAGTAGCATGACTGTATATAAACATTTATAAGTTCATCCACTTTCAACATCCGACAATCCATATTTTTGCATAATTTTCATTTTATTTAATTATAATGACCTCCTGCTCATTTTAAGCAGTTACGATTTATGTACTATTACATTTAGAAGCTTTGTCAATAAGAATTATATTCTTCAAATAATAAAGCACTTGATTTGATTATTCCAAATATTCAGCACGGTTATCTTCCTTGAAGCCAACAATAATGAACTTTAAATTTTTTAAACTGGACATAAAGTCATGACAGAAAACCAACCAAAAGCATATACCTCAAGTTTGATAAATTCTTTGAGAAAATCCCTCACTAAACTAATGAATCTGATTACATCTACCCCAAGTAATGAGAATTTTTGAAGAATTGTTCTTCTCAAGTCAGGATCAACAACACTCTTACGAAAAAATTCAAAATTTCAAGTACTACTAGAATCAGCACTAGAGTCACTAAAACTAACTGAAATGATTGAAAGAAATACAACAGCGTTTGAAACTAGATCACAAAGAATATCAATTTGTACCAACTCAAATTATCTAGAGGAACAAACTATTGAACTCTCAAATATTATCGACGACAAACTGACATGGCACTAACACATTGACCTACTCAATAGAAGACTATCCAGCATAACATTTGTAATTCGTCAGCTGAAGCACCTAACTAGCTTGTTCACACTAAAGATTCACTTTTTCAATCACAACTACTCAATAATGAAGTGAAATATGGGGATATTCTTCTAGGGCAGCAACCATTTTCAGTAAAAAAAAAAACACAAAATAGTGCCACTACCCTGTAGTGCTACAAATACATGTTAATGTGTAAAGTGGCTAATAAATTTATCTAATACTTATAATACATTAGAAACAAATCTACTCGAAAAATATTTATTCATATACATTTTTGACCTCAGGGTTGAGTGAAAAATGATAGCTGGAGATTGAAGAAGAATAAAAAAGAAATATTTTCTACTGAGTATAACTCCAATAATGAACCAAAATCATAAAAAAGTATTCAATATTAATTTCAGATACTAGTATTGATAATTACTTTTTTACATAACATACATACCTGCTTCTCTAGTAATTGAATTTTATCATTGTGCTGCTGATTATTATTCATTTCCCTCGTTCTTTTAGTCTGTTCCTCTTCAAATCTCTTTTTTAATTCAGCCAAATACTTTTCCGTATTCTTCCGCAAATCACTTTCATATTCAGCCTTCCTCTGAACTTCCTTGTAATTGTGTCTGAGAATCGTCAAATCCTTTTCATACCTTGTAACTTCTTCCCTGACATCACTTTCTCGTTGAGCAATGGCTTCTAGCTGAACCAGTAATTGTCGTTGTTTTTCTTCTAGTGTTTCTACATTAAGTTTTTCCTGCTCTAATAGCAGTTCTAATTTCACAATTTGAGCATTAGAGTTTTTGCTGTCGGCCTGCATACTCTGCTTGCCATCCACCCTATCCGAAGATAGTAATTGGTAGTCGGAATTGTACGTGAATCCTATAAAAGGTAAATGGTTACCAACAAAAGTATTAGGCACTGGAAAAGTCTCCTCAGGAGTTTCATCTTTTTCATAATCGTCAAAGTTACTTGTGTCATCATCGCTCGTAAGTTCCGGCACTACAGGAGGCGCCATGTCACGCAAATTTTCAAACGTCCACTGTTCATTGTTTATAAAAAAAGGGTGCGACTTTATTTCATCTACACTATTTCTGCCTAAGCGCTTATTTCTATCACATAATAGACCCTGTATGAGCGTTTTTGCTTCATTAGATATTTCCACTTCTTCGGGGAATGACAGATTGTTTTCATGGTACATTATTTTGTTGTAAGTCCCTAATAAACTGTCGGCATAAAAAGGAGTTTCTCCTACCAACATTTCATAAACAAAAATGCCCACAGACCACCAGTCACACTCTCTGCCATAAATCCCTAAAAAAAATCAGAATGTTACCTACAATAAAATTTTCAAAGGCCTGGAAAGTTATTCTTGAATAATTTCAGGAAGAAATTATGGTTTTAATGAATTTTAAAATAACCACCCATTTCATGAATTGTAGGATATACTTATAATATTTTTTTAATTGTGACCTGTATGTTTAAGGAAAGTTTAAATTTGCATATTACCTATTCGTTTTACTACAATGTAAATGACATACTCTATTTTATATAGATATTTTAGTAATAAAATTTATATTGTTACCATAGGTGAATAACGTTTGTCAATCAGAAATTTTCTTACAACAAATGTATTTATCTGTCTCTCAATATCCCAGGAATCGTTAAGTGAGGTTACCCAAAACAGTAATTTTTGATAAGTTATTTGATATTTCAACTGCAAAAAACTCAAAATCTACAGTCTTACCCAACCTGTGGATTTATATCAAAATGAATTTAATGATATAAAATAATATCAGGTATCAAATTTATTTGGCAATTCTTTCTGTAGATATTGAAATGTACACTTTTAAAAATGAATATGATTTCAAATTATTACTATTTATTCAATTATGAATAAAAGTTATCCAAGATGTCTCTTCCTAAAGAAGGTTCCACTGATGATCCAAACAAATCCTGTCAAAGCTATCAAAAATAATTGAGAACCTGGTAAATTAAGGGTTTCCAATATTTTGGAGAGATGGTAAGTTTCAGTTATGAAATGATTTGCCTTTTGATTAAAAAACACTAGATGCCATTTTCAATTTTTTTGAAGAAATTTACCTAGCTGCCACAGTGTTTCTTGACCTTCTCAAGGCATTTGAGTGCATAAGTCAAAGAATTCTGCTGCAACAGCTCTCTCAGTTAAAGTTTCAGGCTGAAGATCTGGACTAGTTCAGATCATATTTAAGTATAAGTGAAAATATATCAATATCTGCAAGGGAAATAAGTGCATTGCGTTTTTAGGGATCAGCTCTGGACATAATTGTTTTCCTTTTATTCATTAATGATAAAGTCAATTTAATATTGATGGAAGATTCACATTGTTTGCATATGATGCTACAATTTTCTGGCACAATAACGCTTTACTTGAGTGACCCAGTTCTAATATTGCGAAAATAAAAACTTGGTGTGATGTGCACTTACTTAATGCTGAATATTTCCAAAACACACCAAACAAATTAACAGATTCTTTATTATTTTTAGTGCTGTAATATTGTTATATAAATATATTTGGATAGTTATTCACCACTAGTTTTATATAAAACTCGTTCCCTTTATATCAAAAGTGTTTAAATTAAATTTAAACAGGTATAATTTTAACGGAGAATAATTTTTGGAAAAGTTTTTTTGGTTTTCAAGTACTGGGGGTAAAATGAAGAAAAAACTAGTAAAATATGTGGGCTCCTTAAGTAACTTGATAACGATCAATTTTCACTTCCTATCGTCCAACCCGTGCTAGGATTCACACGTTAAAAGGCACAAGTTTGGTCTCTTGACAGTTGTCGTTGTGGGGGGGGGGCGACAGTTAGTTAACGGAAAATCAGATTTAAAACAGATTTTTTTTAAATACTCACCCTTTCCATGACTTTGAAGTACTTCTGGAGAAATATAATCAGGGGTACCAACAACATTATTGGATCTGACGAGACCATCTTCATCCATCCGCATACAAGTACCAAAATCGGCCAACTTCAAATGACCATATTTGTCCAATAACATATTGTCCGGTTTGACATCCCTGTGAACGAATCCCATAGAGTGGATGACATCCAAGGCAAGAACAACTTCCATAGTGTAAAATTTGGCCCACGTTTCAGGTATGTCATAATTTGACATGAGGTTTACAATATCACCACCAGGCATGTAGTCCATAACCATATATAAATGTTTAGCATCCTACAAAACAAGTAACAATCAAATTTTTATTGAATTTTTCAATTTTCTAACATAACAGTTGAAGAACTTGGCTGCAATCTAAATTTTGATTAAAATACTCACAGATCATATTAGTGAGAGATAATTCCATTAGCTGGTCTAATTTCAAAGATTTCAACAATGAGTCTATAAGTGTTGAACATCATTGAATTACTTATATCGAATGATTCACAATTAATTTATTAATATATATTATTAATATATATATTACGTTATAATAAATTCTTTTTGAAATAAAGTGATGGATGTAGCCATTACTACATGCTAGATCATCATGAAAAATGAGAATTAAAACTTCCCATGTTTTTATAAAACTTTTATTTGTTACTAACATTCCTGCAGTTTCGTCCTGCAAGGACATTTTCGAATGAATACAATTATATTCATATTAGTGAATATTAATCACCAATGATGTCCTAAATTTAAATTGAATGAATGGAGGTATATTTGAAAATCTTTCATGTGTTAGTGTATTAATACACAATATATCACCTCACATATCTGTCATGAATATCAACAGAATACACCTGGGTTATGTTTATAGAAATTTGAATTTTTAAAATGTATTTTATCGGGTATCAGCCAGGTGAGATTTTGTTCTCTATAATCGTAACTCCGGCCGTAAAAGCCTAAATTCTTATATCGATATCCTCAGTTGAGTACATATTAACAGATGATTTTTAAAAGGCTCCTAAGCCTTCGAGAAACTGTACTTGACCCAAAATTTAATGAAAATGTATAGATTTTATTAGAGGCAATTTTTTTTCCCACTACTAACTTCAAATAAATGATCTCGGTTATGAATTTTCACTAATCCTCTTCTCTATTGGTTTTCATGAAAATAAATCAAAAATTAAAAAATGTGAGAAATACTCTTTGAAATTGTCCATAAGAAATATACAGAGAAATAAATAACTTTATATTTTTTATTATTTATTGATATATATCATATATAACTGAAAATATTTCCTTATAATAACATTTCTCGCTAAAATTGCAATACATGAAAGAAATTATCGATTCACATAAAAAAAAGTTTCGTTATACATATAATAAAAGAATATTTTCAGGCTTGAAATTACAAATTGTACTTATATTAATTATTTATTATGATTAATGTGATTTTAATGATGTTCACCTATGAATTGCCATTCAACTTTCCCTTGGAATCTCACTAGTATGGTCTATTTATTTTGAATACTTAGTTTTCCAATGTCATTTTCTGAAAAATCATAACTAATAATTCTTCAGAAAATGACAATTACCTGGAATGCAAAATGTAACTGAACTATCCATTCTGATCTGGCGTGTGCCATGATATGTCTTTCTTCCCAGAAAAATGCAGAATCCGATCTTTTGATTAGATCGGCCTTACTGAGCCGCTTCATAGCATATACTTTCTTAGTATACTTGTGACGGACCAATTGAACCTTTCCAAAGGCTCCGCGGCCTATAACTTTTATGTGGTCAAAGTCATCTGTTTTCATGCGTAAATTAATAATGTCGTTGGCAAATTCATCATCTGGAAAAAGAAATCATTCCTTGCTTATCTTATTGTAACGGACCCTCTTCCACAAAAACATTTTTCCCAGACACCAAGAACTGTAACTCTCTTTTCGACTTGTGTTTCAACAAGTTGACGTCATCAGGAGGTGATCTAAATCATCAGATGAAATTCACGTCCAAAAAAAAGACTCACATCTCTAATGTGTGGGAGAAAAGGTGATTTTGTTTGGTTTATTAATTTACTGTTATTAAACTCAACATCACACATACATCAGTATATATTTCCATACAATTTTCAGTGTTATCAAAAATTTGACATTTTATTAAAAATTTACTTTAGAGGGGTAGCAAGCCCCAATATTATTTTATTTATTTCTACTTCTTGTCACGAAATTTGTGATTGTAACCTATTATTGTAATACTTAATTCAATGAATTACATATTCAGTGATTTCGAAATAATATTTTTGAATTGCGTAACTCTAACCTGCTAGGTTCAAGTTTTGTTTTACAAATTATCGTTTTCAAGAATATGCTTTTGTTGGGCAATTTTATATATTTTCATAAAATAAATATTTATCGTTATAATAAAAGGAAAACAACACAAAAGTTAATGCGAGTTTCTGTATGAATTAACAAAAGGAGTCATTTCAAACTACAGTTCATGAAAAATCAAAAAGAAAACCATATTGAAGATTACAAATTAATGGAAAATGGCAATCAGTTTCAAGACATGCTGTACATGCTCTCATGAAAACAATTTACATATTGCAGGAAAAAAGACAATTTGACAAAACATTTGCATTATAAAACTGTCAAGTCATCAACACTTGGTTATAATTTAAAATGATTCAAAATAAAATATAATGCAATGTATTAGGTTGTTTCAAAAGTTCTGACTGTTTTAATGTCATGTGTTTCTTTGTAGCTTCATATGTCAATAAATATTTATTCTACAGTGTCGTGGTATATACTGATCGATAGAGAATTTCCTACTCTTTACGTTAATGTTGTCATTTACCATATTTCAATTTTTCCCCCTTTTCAGCTTATTACTATATTATGATGTCGTTGAGTGATTTTCGTCTAATTTTTCTCTACGAATTTAAAGTGAATCAAAGTATTGTCAAAACAGCCGAATAATTTACCAGGCATTTGGCAATGATAGTGTTAATGTTGGTTTGCAAAAATTCATCACAAAGTATTAGATAATTTTGTATTTAATCAATGGCAATGATAGTGTCAATATTGGTTTGCGAAAATTCGTTTAAGAGATTTTACCCTCGAAGATGAGACCTACAGCAATTCAGGACGTGTTTGAGGACCCTAGTGGAGACTGACCCATCATAAACGGTGCTTGGGATGGCGGAAGAACTGAGCGTCAGCTCTTATCTTTTTTTTGATGGTTTAAAACCTTTTGGAAAGGTCTGCTCTTCTTTGTTTTTGCGAAACCAAAATGATCCCTTTTTGGATCGAATCGTCACGTGTAATGAAATGTGTATCCTCTTCGACAACAGGAGACATTCAGACCATGGATACTGTATGGTGGTCAGCGGCTAGTGTGATTCACTATAACTTTCTGCAACCGGGTTAAACCATCACAGCAGAGTCCTATTGTGAGGAAATCAAGTAAATGTACCAGAAATTGCATCAGCAGCAGTCTGCAGTGGTCCTCAGAAGAGGCCCGATCTTGCTCCATGACAATGCCCGTCCGCACGTCTCATAAATCACTCTCCGAAATTAAACGAATTGAGCTTCGAAGTTCTTCCTCATCCACCATACTCCCCAGACCTCTAAGCCAACCGACTACCATCTTTTCAAACACTTTGATAAATTTCTCACCGGCGAAACCTTCGCCAATCAGGAACAAGCATAAACGGCCTTCGTCGACTTCATCGAATCCCGAGCACCCACACTTTATGTAGGTGGAATTAATCGACTTGTGTTAAAATTCAAATGACGCTCATTTCGACTGAATTGAAAAAATATTCATTGAGATATTACAGAGTAAAGCGGACTCATAAAAACGGAGAAACATTTTGAAACAACCTAATATAAGGACCTACTCAAATAAAGGAACTGATTAAAGTTAGTTGAACTCCACCATCACAGCCTTTATTCCCTAAAAGATGAAACAAATTAATTAAAATGATAAGAAAAGTTGGAATATTTTTTAAATCTAGGGACGGAATTTTTAGCCTTCAAAATGGAACATATATCTATGATCAACTGAAAGAATTTAAAATAAAACCAATACATATTTTCAAAATTATTTCATTTTTTGAGGTGATAGTACTTTATTGGGGTCTATCAAGTGAGTAAATTTAAAGAATTCCGTGGCATATTTCAGTCAACCAATCGCAATGAAATATGTTTCAAATGAATCAATAAATTTACATATTCGTCTTTCGCTGGGCAAGGTACGCAAATGTTCAGTACCAGACATTTTGCTTACAAGTGGTGAAGACATAGTCAAGAGAAAGACCCTATTTGAATCAACAACAACACCACTTAAGTATAATGATGGTTAATTAATATGCTTCATTGATCAAAGATTTATTCTTGTTGTTAGAGTCTTGCAAAAACCCAGTCAAATACATGATACAAGATATCACAAAGAAGAAATGCATAAATACTGAAAATTCAATTAAATTTCGATGTTTTCCTACATTCCTAAAAATTATAATACATGTATAAAAATAAAATGATGATACATTCTTACTAACACTCACGCCTTTCTGTACACCAATATGAATATGTATAAGTTGAGTTCGAAAATCACTTCTCCAATGAGACAACTCTGAAAAAACTAAACGACTGAGACGGAAAAATTGACAGTTGACAAAAGATTTTTAATTTGTTGGTACATTTTTTTAAGAATAGTGTTAAGGGCCTGCCTGATAGTAATGTTTTGTTTAAGTTTTCTTTACCAGTTACCAGTAAAAATATTTTTTTAGTATAATGTAGTGAATAGCTATTTTTAGGTTTATTGAAAAACTAGCATATAAACAACACAACACAACACAAGTGAACATAACGAAATTAATTTTTATAGTCTTTCCATTTAACACAAACTGTTCATGTGAACAGTGAAAATAGGATTTAAAAAAAATTGAGAAAACGAATCAACAAAAACAAATAACGAGAATAGAATAAGTTTATGAGTTTCCCCATTGCGCAAATTCATTTTGACAATACAGGCTGATTCACGGTGGATGGCACATTAGACGTTTCTGGTGAACCAGACAACGGATCACTTTGAAAATTTAATGGAGGGCATATTCGGACATTCTCT
>WOGN01005512.1:0-12404 GCA_015342105.1 Leptinotarsa texana
GGCGCTGTCCGTCGTCTGATGGCGACGGGTAGTAGTATCGCCCACTTGTCCAGCGACAACCAGCATACTGAAGGTACTGTTTGTTCGATTTCAAGGAAAATAGTCACAAAAAAGAATGTTGTTGTCGGTCCATCGCATTTATCAAAAGAGATCAAATCTGGGAGAGTTTCATCATTTTTTCAACGATTTGAAAGAAGAAAAGGAGAAATTTTTCCAGTATTTCCGATCGGAGTTTTGGCTGTGCCGTGCCGGGCTAGTGGGCGCTGGTCCATTCATTTTCATTGTTCCAATCCTATCCATATTTTGACGGGACGTGCCGTGCCGTGCCGTGCTGTGTCGGACAAGTGGGCGATAACATTTAGTTACATTTTCGTTTTCATTAATTGAAACATTATCAAGTTCGAAATATAATTCATTTCGCTTCATTAAGAGATATATAGGCGGCATTGAAAATGTTTTCTGCATAATGCAGATTCTGAATGACCGATTAAAAATATGGTGATAAATCAGGAGAACAGATCTTCCAGAACATTTCATTGGTTTCTGTTTGTCAATCCAACTCTATCTGGAATTCTTATTTGAACATTGATGTACAGATGCAGCGTATTGTGAAGAAGTTTTATTTTATTGGAATGTTAGTTGTTTTTTAAGAAAGTTAACAACATCTTCCAGTAGCTGGAATAAGTGCAATTTTTTTGTTCGTTCACTACAAATATAGACTTAAAATATAATCCCCTGAAAATAATATCCCAACGTTAAGTTTCCGCGAAGTTTCTGAATAAATTTACCTGAATCAATGTGGATTAATATTACTTCAGTATATGCGGTTGCATCTATTGATATGCATATTCAAATAAAACGATAATTCATCAGTAAAATACAAATTGAAGAATCATTCATCATCACCAATGTGTAACTGACTATTGATTTCACAAAATTGAAAATTACTTTTACTTCCGAAAGGAAAGTATTTTGCTCCATTCAGAATTTCATGAATGCTGTTTTAAAAACTCCAGAAATAGTCCCAAGTCTTAAGTCCGTAGCTCTAGCATATTGTTCATGTTCAAATCACGTAGCCTAAATTGCTTAATCATTTCTGTTGAATCTTCTTGATATATTTTACAGATTGATGTTAGTGAATCGGGATCCAATGTGAGTAGCAGTTTTGATTTTTTCATTCTCTGATCATTTCATACTCTTTTGGAACATAACTGCTATCATTCCATCTATCTAGTAAGGTCCATCCTTTATTGATTTATTGAATGAACTTTCTTCGTACTTTAAGATAAGTAAGATAAATAAACTTTTTTTTAGTAAGGTTCATACTTTATTAATAATAAATTATTAAGGATCAATTAATAATAATGATAAACCTTTTTACGACAGTTTCAAATTTTAGGAGTGTCTCGTGGTGATTTTGGAAATGACTCCGAAGTTGAGTTCCATTTTTTGTAATATCCCCCGCAGATTGAAAGCAATCATAATTTTTCGAATGCCATTTTGATGGATTCTGAAAGTAAGGTGTAGAATATACAAAAGAAAATATAGAAGAATTGTTTCAATATCCATAATTTTTTCTCAAAAATTCTGAATATAAAGAATTATATATTGAAATAGCTTTCGTTAGAAAATTTTTCAGAAGTGCTTTTCGTAAGAAAAATGAAAATATACGTTTCAGAATGAAGTTCAATAAAAAGTTATATGAATATAGAAATGTTTGCAATGTTTAATCATTTTTGAAGCACATGAAAAAAAAAATTATTTTTTGTACAACTGTCATTAAAAGTGACATTTCAATGATTGTCAAGAGTATTGAAAGATGATCTTTACAAAGTATCGTGTTAAAAATATTTTAGCACTAGTGTGATAAGTTATAATACTCTTCCAAAATACAACTCGTAAAATCATAAAACAATAATAAAAATTAATTGGTGCTCCGGGGCGACCTCATTGATTCCAGTGGCTCATTTGCTTTTTCCCGGAAACTCGGAAAAACCTGCATCACCACTTCATATGAAGATCTTAATCTGCCAATGTCCTCTCTGTCATAAAACAAAATGTAGGGTGTCTCCAGAGGCTCCAATAAATTCAATACTTCTCCAGAACACTTAGTGACACGACTATCGTCACTTAAACCAGTCCGTTTCGTCTTTGACCAAGGCATGATAATGACCAGATTCAACGTCAGAACCACAGTGAACAATGACTGCATGAGGATTATAATAGTGGTTTGCTAGATTGAAGTGTTCATCTACTTCGAACCTTCGTAAAAGTTTGGTGCTTCCGTCCGAAGTTGAACCATGTTTGAAGATCATCAGTGTTATTATTAGATTGACACTAGTGTTAAAAGTATTTTAACACGATTTTTTTGACCAAATATCAATAAGCAAAACATAATGATTTAGTTTTCAAAGAAGTTTTATTATGCATAATAGATATAGATACAATTAAATTTTGTTACAGATGTATTATATAAATTAATTGCATTATTATTATCATTCCAGAACATTAATATGAAAAGTACAATCAGACGAATTGCTGATATTATTTCTCAGCAATGTTGAAGAGTCTCCAGCAATAGCCGTTTTAAAAGAAATAGATTTATCTTCGTAACCGTCAGCTACTCTTATAGACTTCCATCCTCCGTGCTTCTTGATATTCGTTAAATTTGTTCCTGATTCTGTTAGTAAAGAAGCGGAAGAGCTTCTGAAACAGTGACCTGTATATTTCTTTGTTTCCAAGAGGTTCAGAAACTCGGCAATCTCAGAGGGCATTATTGGGAATAGCGTAGTTGTTTGAGCAATAGCGTGTGTCACTAAAATAACAGTATTGAGTATCGATACCCTTGATATGTGGAAATGGTTTGAACACAAAAAAAGTTATATAAAACTCGGAATCGAAAATTACAAAAATGGAAACTGAAACTCATGTTATGTGTTTCTAAAAAATTGTAAAACATTTTGATCGACTAGAAATCATTCTTTTTGCTACAAGATTTTCCAAAAATGCGGTAGATTTCTATCGTGAAAACCAGAGACTGAATAAAATGGAATTGGCACCCTCTGAATTTTCTGAACTAATAGACTAAATCAACATTGATATCCAGTATATAACAAATATCTTTGTTTAAAACCTCATCGTACATACAGACATCTTACCCTGGTTATAGGGAGTTTACTAGGAGATATATTATTCTGAATATATTGGAAACAGTAATATTTTCAATGTTGATAACTCTGTCAGAAAATTCACTAAAACAATATACAGAAAGTGCTGGAATTTTGCACTCAAAATGGTCGAAATCAATTTAAATGTGATTTCATCTGTATTCTACAATTTTTCAATGAACTAATCGAAAAAAGTTTCCCTTACACTTCAATAAACATTAGGAAGACTGCACTAGCAGTCAACTTTAGTATGGAGAAAAGTACAAGTACAAGAAAAGGACAAATTTGGAGCTATTTCAACATTTGTATTATTGATAATTACAAACTGGAATTTGAATAATGGAAGGCTTACTAAACAAAATATTTTTGATAATATAAGGATATGAGTTATCTTTGAGTAATAGAAAAAGAATATTTTAGTTTATTCGATGAAAAAACGAAGCAATCTGGGTTTCATTTGTTTTACCAAGTTTACCTCAATGGACTCTTTATAAGACAGATCAGGTAGATCCATCGTAAAGAATCCGTTAAGGTTAATTTGGTAAAACAAATGGAACACCTCTACTTTACTGATTGTTGTTTTCATCAAAAAAAGTTATTATTCTTTTTAAATTGTTCAAACATATCCTGAAACAATAATAAAAATGATACTGTTTAGTACGCCCTTGATTCAAACTCGAATTAGCGATGCATCAATCAATGATAATAATCCCAATAATAGTAATACTGTTTACATGACCCCAAATTTGTATTGTTTATTCTGTTGTTTCTTTTTTTTTTCGTTAATCAGCTGTCGCCCCCATACGAACGATAACTCTCAGAAGTTGAAAAACTTGTGCGAGCTAAGAACTAACGAGGTCTTACCTTTTAACGTGTGAATCGTAACACGTGTTGTATTTCTTGTATTTGCCTTATATCGCAGATCTCATACGGAAACTTTCTAGAATATGAGCTCAAACGATTGAGATTGATCTTTCTTACAGGTAAGTTGAATAGTCTCCAAATTTGATTGACTCTTCAGAGACCAAATTTCGTCTTCATCAGGGATCGTGGAAATTTTAAGAAAAAAAGTAATACTTTGAAAATTTGACTCTGTTTCCATTATTATCCATCAAAACATAATTGTTCCAGTTGAAATAAAGGCCATCAAACTTACATTGGTTAGTAACAAAATGCTATTTCTCAACCGTCTCCGGATACACTACTTTCTCTCAGGTCGGTTCGCTTGGCTTACCACAGCTCTTTTGTACCACATAAACAGAACAAAACAGCCATAGAGGCCATCCATCGGGCTTGTGATTGGAGGTGCGTAAAGCGGAACTTTTTACTACCGCGTTTTTCTTTTGACTGATTGTAAAAGCAGAACGCCGGGCTTTTTTCTTTATTTTCGCTACAAAAACTGTGAGCAATTACGTGTGAGGGGGTAATGGAAAGTTAGGCGGTGGTTGAAGTCGTTAACTGACTGTCATGTGTTTCGTTTCGGTTGGAAGTTGCCTACAGTTGAGTGAATCACAGATAGTGTACTTGTGATAAACCAGAAAAGTTCACTTCCGATGGACTGGATTTCTGAATCTTTCCATATCAACTGCATTCATTTTATTTTTAGTTGATAAATGTGCAAAATGGTACCATCATATGTGGAAATCACCGGTTTTTGATGAAACTCGATGAAACTGGATGAATTAACTTTTATTGACTTGAAAAACCTATCCAAATTCAGGACAATTGATGTTCACTGTGACAAACTTCAAGAGTTGAGACCTCAGGGTAACTTTATCAAAATCCGAAACTGGTGTTATCACCAGTTATCACCAGAAGACGATTGTGGATACTAACAAGCGAAACGTCGTGATATAACTTGGTTTGAAATCGTTTAATTTTTTTCAATTTGTTTTCATTTTTGTTAATAATAATTTTCAATCTTCATTTTTCAGCTTTTATCAATATTTCAATTTTATTTGTTTGGTTGTAGCTCGTATGTTAATTCCTTATAATTTCAGTTTTTGTTTAATAAAATCGTTATTTTCGGTTAATCTTATAAATTTTCTAATTGTTTTTTTCAGGGTTCTCAAATCAATTTGTATTAGATTAGACAATGGAAGCCCAAACTGATGAAATGCACCACGAAACATTGTCAACCACCTTTAAATCAAAAGTTGATATAGCACGATATAGTTTCGTATAGTATAGATAGACAGATATTTTATTTCACTACGTTACATAATGAAATGTTTGTAACAAGTGAAAAATTAGCATGAAAGTATTTCAGTTAATTGAACAATTTAAATAGTATAAAAACAAACAAAAAACACAGAAACAAAAATCTAAAAGCAAAATTGAGTATGTTGACATTATAAATATTCAAAATGATTATTGTATTTTTTAAAAGAATAGAAGCAAAAATTCAAAAGATAATGTATTTATTTATTTTTGAATTTGGACAATCTTAGAATTATCGGGAATATAGTTGTAGAGGTTGGAATCCACATTTACTCAAACGATAGCGGTTTGTTCGAATGTTGTTACAATGTCTGGTATCATAGTAATGAAAGTATGATTGCTTAATTAATGAAGTTGACTTTTTATGAATTTCTATGATAATGTACAAAAATGATGTACGTAACGATTATTCTCAATTTCAAAAAGACTTCGACTATGCCCTGTACACAGTATAGAAGTATACACAAGTAAATACACTCCTGGTCGATGTATTTGATGTATTGGGTCGGGTTTAATTTTTTGCTTGCTCGTGGTGAGGCAGGAGGGTGTTGTCTAAGAGCTATTGTATACCTCTGCACGAGGTTAGATAAAAAAATATGTGACCATGATCTGACTTCATCATTGTAATATTATACAATTCAGGTCCAAAACTTATGCTAATCTATTCTAGAGGTTTTTCAGAATGTTGAGTTTTTGATGTTTTTTTAACATTTGTTTTCGAATTTCTATTGTCAAATTTCAAAGTATAATAAATCCTTACCCTTATGAAAATAGAAAATGAATAATCTTAAGAAAAATCATCGTGTGGGTGAGAAATGTTGATTTTTGAAAACATTTGTTTTGAGCTGGTTGCCTATACAATCAGTGGAACATACATTATAAAAATGATAAGGAAATTCTCTCTCTGTATGAATGATACATTATAAAAATGAATCTGGAGGCATATATAAATTCCCAAACAGTTTGGATTCTGTATCACTGTATGCCTTGAAATAACTATATATATATATATTTGTTCCATTCAGTGTGATATTAGCCGTCGTGGCAAAATTTGTAATTACTTTATATGCATTATTTCATAACCAATTTCCAAAAAGATATTCACAAACTCAGCCCAAGCTATGGCCTTCTAGAGTGGCTAGAGTTCTATAATCATTTGCCTCTACTCTCAAAGGTTTATAGGGATTTTTGTAGCTTCCACTAGAATCTCCACTCTATTTATGTCAGAATCTGTAATATTAGATAGAATCTCACTAGTAACTCCTAGACAGTCAGTTCCTTCTACCTGTGTGAAATACTGAAGAGTAAATGTGTTTTTGAAAGCTCTGGTGATTTGAACAGAAGTGGGGTTTCTGGTATTTTCACAAAAAATTCTCTATTGATCAAAATAACTTTCCGCAAGAACCTGATTTACATTCCCCATCAGTATGTAGGATTGTCCTTAACTATGTAGGTTTTCTCAAAGTATCAGAATTGCCGAAATTGTTATCTGCCACCCCTCAGTGAATCTCATTTGTCCAGTCTATTTGAATTCAAAATATCAAACACTTTATCTATTTTTTCAATGAATGTAGCCGTCCCTATTGCTGCTGCTGATATCTGATTGAAACTGGCATAAGTATTCTCGCTGTAGCTACCAAATGACTGAAAACTTGACTGGATAATTTAAACTTGATCCTTTGAAAGTTAGTTGAAAATGAATGAGAGTGCGAGTCTATATTGCTTTTCCTTATCCAAGTTGTAAAGTTTTCCAAGATGAATTTTGTTCGTTGTAAATTCATCAAATTTCAAAAAATCATCGAAAAAATGGTTTTTGCTACATTTAGGCAACTGAGGAGTATAAAAAAAGTAAAATATTTTTTCATCATCAATGAAGAAATATGGCTACTCTACAGTCACTTTGACATCTTTTCCGGCAAGTGTATAAAAATTAAAACCTAAATCTGAAATGATATCCCTAATTCTTAAACCAATTTCTAATAATTGCCTAACAGCAACAGAATACTTCCTAAATCCAGTATTGATGTGAATGAATTGGTAAAAAAGTATGCAACAGTGGGCTCCAAAAAAGATAATTTGAATATATATTTGATACTTTGGTTTTGCAGAGATTTAAGTGGAAGTATTATTTTTTCTGCAGATACCTACATACCAGCCAAATGAAAAAATGTGGTTCAACAATTATTTTCCTTTGTGAATTTCCAGTGGAACCCCAATTTTTGATTTTATATCATTACTTGTAAGGCATAAACAATTCGTAAAGTCCAATTCCATCAAATTAATTTCATGAAAGAAGTCTGCATATATATGCTCTTTAACAATTTAATTTCAATCTTCCATAATGAATACTAGAAGAACATACCTTTTTTCTTCATTTGGAAATCGAAAAAAAATAATTTCGACATCACCCTGCAAATATCAGCAACCCACAGCTCGACATTTGTTGATTTTGAAACTGAACACGAATTTTTCACCAATACAAAACCACCACTTACAACGACTCACTCTGTAATAATATTCAGTCGGTTGCACTGTATGTTGGCTGAGCGTGAGTGAACTTACTTGTGTTTACTTCTATACGGTGCCCTGTATAACCAGAATTGGTCATTATTCTGAAAGCTTTTTTAAGCAATTTGGAAGTTTTTAAAGGCCTAGTTGACTCACTCCAGAGTATAACGCCATATCTAATGTAAGAATGGAATGTATCGAAACTAGTTATACTTTTCAACTGACGCAATAAAAAAGTATTTCGGATAGTTTTTTACTCAATAGATTATTATGGCAGGTCCAAGTCGACAATTAAGCCAAGTAATTTAGCGCTGTCTGCACTGGATGTAGGGACAGAGCTTGTTGAAATCTGTAACTGTTGCGTTTTATCTGTATTTAGTCGATTCGTCACTAATTAACTTTCTGCATTCTCATCGACTTCATTTCACTTTCTAGATAGTTCAGTCGTCTTTTCGTCAGAATAAATAAATCTAGTGTCATCGGTAAACAAAACAGATTTATATGGATGCATGAAGTTACTGATGTCATATCACTATTGCAATATCACTATTTTTTATGGTTTGCCTGAAGGTAACGTATTATTGGGAAAAATTCAATCACTGATCAATATGAATAATACTGTCATTATGAGTAACGTCTTTTCAATATTTTGTATATATTTTCTGATAAGAAGTTTGGTTTATCTGTAAGAGTTATTGGAAATGGAAAACATGAAAAATATTGATATTTGTTATGTTTATGAATTTCTAAGATATAACAATAGCCTAATCAATTGAGAAACTTTTTTATTCGAATTATATTGGTTGTTTTGAAAAGTTTTGTGCCTTTTTATGAATCTTCTTCAGTCTGTAGTGAATACCTATCCAATTTAAATGAAATAATCGCCATTTGAATCAGTGCACTTTTACTAACGTAACAGAAGTCGATCAATTTTGTCATCATAAAAATTGTTTGCTCAAGATTAGATGGAGACGAGGGAGGCCATTTTTACCTGGTCCTGATTGGCGAAGGTTTTACTGGTGAAAAAGTTATCGAAGTGCTTGCTTGAAAAGATGGTAGTCGGTTGTCGAGAGGTCTAGGGAGTATGGTGGGTGAGGCAGAACTTCGACGCTCAATTCATTCATTTTTCGGACGATAATTTGTGTCCAACCACACAGTAAAAATGAAAATCTCGAAGTGTAGAACATTATATTGATTTAAAGAAGTCTTGCTCTCCTATATTCATGAGGAAATATTTTTTTAAAGAGAGAAACATATTCTCTCAAGTTGAATTTGAATCATTTGAATCATTATTTCAAATGGACTGAATAAACGCTTCTTTTAAGTAAAAACAATATTCCACCAAGATTGTGCATACCCAAGATTGTGCATACATTTCTATAGAAATGGTCACATTAGCTCAAGAGAAGTAAGTATGCATTCTTTAGTCTCGAAGAAAAATTGTTTTGAAAGAATGATATGTTTACTTGGAACATTATTTAAATGTCTCCGTAAGAGAAATTAATTGTTTTCCTTTGAAGAGAAGCATTTTTATCGAAACGATTCTATTTGTATAAATCATATAAACTCATTTACTTCATCAAAAATGAACTTATGCTTCTGTTTATAAACTTTCCCTCTCATTTGGATGTATTCAGTTACTTGAATCCAAAGTATCCCATCTGTAATATAAACAGCTATTAGTGGCAAGGAAAGAAACGAATTAATACATTACATATTATGATTGGTTTATTTGAAGCAATTGCAAATCATAAATATTATCCTGAAAAAGCATGTGATAAAAAACAAAACGTGATAGAGAACTAAATTTTCTTTACTAATCTTTGCTTAAATGTCATTTTCCAACCGCACACTTTTGAGAGATCATACAGTTATACAAATAACATAAATGAATATTCAATAAGTGAAGATATATAAAAAAGGGACATATTTTTGACAAATTGCAAATTAACAAATAAAATGAAATCGAAGCCTATAAACAATATTACAACTCAGACAAGAAAATGAATCAATTTATTAGTAATATTACACAAATGAAGTTTTTGAAACTAGATGCCATTCTGGTGAATAATATTAAAAAAATCACTACCGTCTATCAAGTTCACCATTCTGCTTTTGTTTATCCAGAATTGCCGGAATATCACTTGGATTCTGATACGAAAGAAGAAATCAGCACATCCTTCTTAGCCACTATTTTAAAAATATAGAAAGGTGAAAATATGAAACCAGCAGCCACTTAATAAAAAAAAATGTTTTTCAATAAAACACTGTTTTAGTGGGTTTATTCCGTTAACCAACACAATTGTTCGCATGCGAATGACAACCACCAAAATTTTAAACTTGTCTGAGGTGTTATTATTTAACATACGATTCCTAGCAAGTTGAAAGGTGCTTAAACATTATTTGATCAGAAATGAATAATCAATTTAAAAGACATACCTCAAATCCCTATGAAGTGGACAGACGTCTATACAGAACAATTGCCTTTCAAAATAATAATTTTGGAACCGTTATATAGGAATTCAAAGTGTGGTGTGAGTATTTTTAGAGGATTAATGAAAAATATAAAATGTTTCATTAAAAAAATGTAACCCATGATCATACAAACATATTTAAATAAGACAATTCACTGTTTCCACGTTTATGGGAATTCATATTTCATCTCTACTGAGTTTGGTAATATTTCTACCTATTTCTTATATTCCTAAAGGAAATCCATCTAATAATTTCAAGCTGAGTAGGGTATATTCAATTTGTTCTCAATGAATAACATAAAAACATTTCTGAATTCAACAAATATTTACATGTTAAAATCAGAAAGTGGCTGTCACATATAGAAGCTTTTTATACCTACTGGTGCCCATTTTGTTATTTTTTGTATTATAATTTAATGTCGAATCTACAAGTACCTCTGTCTGTTCAAAATCTTTTTGAAAAATTTCAATAAAAAATGAATTCGCTCTAAGAGAAAATCAAATTTTATTTAGAGAAAATGCTCTTATTTGAAACAAGATAAAATGTATGTTCAGAATTAGAGATTGGCAAATTTGGATCAACGTGGAGGATTTTTCAGTATAAAATAATATACACTTGCAGATCTCGGCAAATGTAGTATGTGTGAAGAATTGAGGAGCATTGGTATAATTTTTGCAAAATGAAGGCAAAATTAAGAGGTGCCGTCAAAGTTTACCACTTTATCTTCCGTACTACGTATACAACGCGGTACTTACTGATACGGCGGAGTTTCATCCAATTATAATACTTACTAATGAAAATATATTTCAACTGTGCAAGACCCGAGTCTCATAAAATCTGTTCCATTATGGTAGATGCAAAATAATCGGAAAGAAATTACACTGCCTACAGACACATAAAACACTTCCTCCTCAAAATCGCAACACACCAACACATACTGGCGCGTACGAGATGTTTACAACGGAATTCCCCGCTCCCTTCTCACTCAAGAGGGTCATAGAAAGACCAGAACACCACAGGTTTTTGAAATAAAATTTAAAAGAAACCCTTTTCATTCTATACAAAATTCCTGTTATTTTCAGTCGATCATAATATAGTTGTGTACGTAGATTCATAAAACTCTTGTTATAAACGAATTGAGTTATTTGAAAGGAATACAGTATTGAATTAAAACAAACACTATGTGTTCAGATCAAGCTGATATTGCTCTCCATTTGGAACAGTTTATTCTTCCCTTCAAACAGGTGGTGAAATTTGAGATAATATTATATTTTCTTGATTCAAAATAGTTCATCTTCGCAATGATATAATCAAACGAATGATGTCGTTAAAAGGCCAAGAAATTTGATTTCTTTGTTGAAAAAAGTGTGATTTTCATGGCGATGTTGGCATAAAGTAATAATTTTCCCAATAGAGATAAAAATTTTAAAGCAACCTATAATCTTCTTTTAAAGAAATACTTTTTAACTGTGCACTGTCCTGAACATCTTCTGTTGTCGTGCAGAATATACTTTTCATCACAAGAGACCATCCGATCTGTAAAAGTATCGTTTTGGTTGCGCAAGAGCAAAAAAGGACCTCGAAACGTAACAATTTTGGTCGATCGTTCAAATCGAAACCAATGTCGAATAGTGCGCTTTTTAATACTTCCATTGCTAAATGGCTTGTTTATTTTTGGGGTTGTTTTGGCAGCGCTTTGGATTAATTTGAATTCGTAGCGGAAAGTTGGTCGAAAATCGCTTAACATCATATAGTGATGAGCTGAAATGAGGCAAAAAATGGAAGCATTGTAAAAAATGAACAGCATCAATGTATAGAGTACGAAATTCTCTATCAGTAAGTATACCACGACACAGTAGAATGAATGATCAGTGAGATATAGAGCTACAAAAACACATTACATTAAAACGGACAAAAACCTTGCATTATTCTAATAACTTGTCAAATAGTATTGATTTTTGGGAAAGAAAGTTTTTGGCTTTCTACTACTCCATCTTGATACAAAAAAGAAGGATAAGGGAATCTTTCAAAGAA
>WOGN01005513.1:0-13145 GCA_015342105.1 Leptinotarsa texana
AATGAAGTGGCTTTCTGATTTCATGTCTATCTCTCAGCTGTCTTTTTATTACAATGTCCTCATCTTCTAGAAATGGATCTTTTATCTCTTCAGTTTGAGAGCCGGAGAAATCCGGTGTATTTTTAGCATCTGAGTCTACTGGTATGTCTTCTTCTGACGTCTCATTTTTATCAGTAGAAGGTACTCTTGCCATAACAGAATTTATCTTCGTGAAAAATTACATCACGGGATCGTATTAGCCTCTTACTTTCTTCACATCAGATACGATATCCATCATTATTCTCATATCCAATGAGTACTCTTTTTATAGCCTTTCTATCCACTTTCTTTCGACATCTTTTTGGTATGTGCGCATAGCAATAACTGCCTATTACTCTGAGATGCCTCAAATTGGGTTTCTTTTCAAACAATATTTCGAAGGCAGATTTGTATTTAATTCCAGATGTACTAGATCTGTTTAAAATATAAACAGCTGAATTGATCATTTCAGCCCACAAGCTTTGACTTATTCGTCCTTCTCTAGCATGCATCAAAGCTCGGGCAGTTTCAACTACTGTTCGATTATCGCGCTCTGCGCAACCATTCTGCTGAGGAGTGTCGGGCATGATGATTCTTTGTCGTATTCCATAGTTATTGAGAACTTTGGTTATTTCTCTATTTGAGAAGAATTCTGACAAGAATTCCTGAACGTTGTAGCCCATAGCTTTAATTTCTGCAAGTAAAATCTTCAGATTTTTCTTTGATGAAGAAGACATAATGGAACCTACTGAAATCATCTTTGAACTGGACATAATACTGGTAACCTAACTTGGATGGACAAAAAGGTCCACATACATCCACATGTATTCGTTGTACAGGAACATCAGCTCTGTCTCTGGTACCAAACTTTATTATATGAGCTTTTCCGTAAACGCATCCTTCACAAAATTCACTACCCAAATTGACATGTAAACCAAGTTCTCGTTCGAGTAGCGATTTCACAAGTTTATTATTTTGGTGTCCAAGTCTCTTGTGGTACAGCTGTTATACGTTTTCATTGCCAACAGTATTCACATTAACAGCAACTTCGGGTTTGACGAATTTCAAATTCAGTTTATATAACCCTCCGTATCTGTTTCTTGTTCCAACTAAAATAGTTTCTCTGGAGAGATTTATTTGACATTTTCAGCACTTGAAATAAACAGGCTTTTCGCGTTTTTATCTTGCACGGATAAAACAGAGAAAAGATTTTTGTTTATTTCTGGAACATACCATACGTTTTTCATGGTGAAAATCTGTTTTCTTCCGTTTACACAAGCTTTCACTCTCAGAATACCTTGACCTAGAATTAGGATGAATCTCCATTAGCTATTGTGACCCTATGATTTCCGTCAAAAGGTGTGTATTCTTGAAACATATCACTTTGATTGGTGATATGATTCGTAGCACCATTATCAACATACCAAATGTCTTTATCACACGTAGAATACAACACGGAGTTTGTTTCAGCTACGAGAGTCACATTGGTATCACTAGTCTTATGTTTTTCATTTCCTGGCTTTGGAGGTGTTCCATCTGTTTTTCATTTGAAACAGTGTTTTATTTTATGCCCTTTTCGTTTACAATATATACAAAGCAGGTTCATATTGTGATTTCCTTTGAATTTTTCTTTATTTTCCAAGAACATCACTTCCTCTTTGACCAAGGATTGGGATGATGAAGCTTTTTCGTATGCACAAAGTTGGTTAGTTAAACTGTCAATTGTTCTATCGTTCTTCGACATTAACATCCAACTTGACTTGACGAAAAATACTCTGGAGAAAGAGTCTCCAAAATCTTGCAAATCAGCAACAATTCTGGTAGATCGCATTTACAGATGTTTCCATTCACTACTTTATCCTTGAGATGGAATATCATCTGCGTGTCGTGTGTAGCTGAAGAATTGCATGCATGTGTCATATGTTTTGTCCTCAACATAACCAGCATACAGCCTGTGTAATTCTTGCCACACTTCACGAGCAGTAGTATACCTAATCACTTTTGCAAGAGTTTCGTGAGTCATATTTACTATAAGAACCAGTAAAGCAGTATTATCTGCTTGATTGAAGTCTTTCAACTCCTTCTGATACATTGTTCTCTGAGTTTGGGTTGCGTTTTCTGGTAAAGGTTCGGGTAAAGTTAATTTTCCTTCAATTACCTCAGTACAGCCTTGAATACTTAGCAGCTTAGTAAGCTGCTCTTGTATTTTCACGATGACCAGTTTGACTTGACCTCAAGTAATCCTATTTTGCTTTTGGTAGAGCTTGGATTCAGCTGAATAAAATGTTTGCTTCAGAACACTTGTCAATGTCAAAAATTTTCAGCAAGAAAATTTCAGCAGTTTCTTATAATTTGGAAATATTTCTTATACTCCGGAACCTCAGGCTAACCAACCATGCTCTGCAACCATGTTGATGTAGAGGAAATATCTCAAGTATTTATTTTAGACAACTCAACTCACACTTTTATTATTCTGTCAAAATTAATCTCTTAACTGCTTATAAACATATACAATGTGAACGAAAACAAATTAACAAATTATGAAAATGGTGGTTTTTCAACAAGTCGGTGGGTCGAGCCCTAGTCTGAACGATCGATTTTTACTTGCTATCGTCCAACCCGTGTTAGGATGTAGTTAAAAGGTGAGACCTCGTTAATCCTTAGCTCGCACAGGTTGGACTTCTGAGGGTTGTCGTTCGTAAGGGTGCGACAGCTGGTTAACGGAAAAACAGATTTTGAACAGATGAAGACATATATTGAAATTAGAATGCGGTACTACTTCATTGAAACGAATTATTCAATTATTCAGCGAAACTATCTTCACCCGAGGCCTTACAGAGTATAAGATAATGGCTCTTGCGGCAAAAACGTGAAATGGTGGATGTGTCATCACAACTGCTGAAATCAATTTCAAGAGCAGAATACCTTACTACTTCATGTATAGAGTTAATCACCAATTATTTTCTATGTAAGGGTTAATTTCAGAGACCATACTTGGGATGCACTGTTTGGAACCTTTGGTGTAGTAATGAATATTACTGGGAATATTACTGGAGTTTAATCCCAACACAAACCGTTATTTTTAACACCTCGATACGTGTTTCAATCACCAAGTGATCATTTTCAAGAGGAAGGTTAAATTAAATTTAGTTTAATATACCTCTAGAAGAGGATCACTTGGTTTAATCTTCCTTTTGAAGATGATCACTTGGTGATTGAGGTGTTAAAAATAACGGTTTGGTGTTGGGATTAATATCTGTTTAAAAAACGAAAATTAGGATGTCATAATTTTTTTGTTCTATATATGTACGGATGTGGATAGGTTCACATCGATTTTCAGTGAAACATCTGTAGTTTTTAGACCACTTTCAAATACGTTTTCCATTGATGTTTTTTATTATTTTTTTTTAATAATTTTTCTAAACAAATACTCAAAACAAAAACATCTCTTAGAAACACCTAGCATACTCCACTTAAAGGAAATTGTAGGGCACTACACATCTATTCAGAAATGAAATATATCAAAAAATTGATTATTTTAGAGGTATTACACGCTTTATATTACCTTCACCTATATGTATGAATATATGTTTGTTTGTATGTATGTATGTAACTCTCAAGCTCGGGATCTGTATTGACAGAATTATCGGCATTATTGTTTGATCTATTCGCGGGCAGATGGCGCTGTACGTAACTATCAATTATTGCTTAGCTATTCGCGGGCAGATGCCGCAATACGTAACCTCCTTAATAGGTTGTTCGTAAGAAAATCAAAATAAAAAACATATTTTAAGGATTATAAGTGTTAGCGAAATTTTGTACTGCAGATGAAATATTTAAATATTTACAATTACCCGTGTAAAAAAGTTTTGAAAGAAACGGAAGATACATTTTAAAATCTAATTTGATTATTTGAAAGCAAACCAGAATA
Source organism: Leptinotarsa texana (assembly GCA_015342105.1). Taxonomy (NCBI): domain Eukaryota; kingdom Metazoa; phylum Arthropoda; class Insecta; order Coleoptera; family Chrysomelidae; genus Leptinotarsa; species Leptinotarsa texana. The sequence continues at coordinate 3,950 of WOGN01005513.1, forward strand.
TGGATTTCAACAATGAAAACTTTATCGTAAATTGTACACAGTTTGATGTTCTTTAAAAATATGTATTCCTGTTTAGACATTAAACATTTTTTAAAGCGTGGTTTTCATTATTCAGTCTAAAGAACAGCTTATAGAAGTACATGTCACAGACATTAGCGTAACCATTTTATCCTATACCAAATATTTACGTTCCCTAAAATTATATATTTTCATTGGTTGTGATGGCGGTGGTTGTGTTAAAACATCTGTTGTTTATTGTCATTATAGATTTTATGGAAAAATAGCTTTAGAAGCAAATAAACATGATGAGACTACCCTCAAGGCTATTTATGAGAATGGTGAAGGTTTGGCTAAAATTTCAGGTGAAAGAATCTGGGTTGAGCTCAAAAAAATTCTCGAGGGAAATTTTGCTGGAGATCTAATGGTTACTGTTGTGGAAAATAATTTAGCCACTTACATAGGTAAATATTGTTTCCTAACATAGAGCAATAAGTTATGTTATCCCTAACTTTCTTTTCAGGATTACCTGCAAATCCAAACGTAGAAGAATTGAAAAGGGTATGGAGTCGAAGTGGTCATCTAAAACTACACCCCATTACACTACTGGCATCTTTATTAAACAGTATAGATGATGCTAAAGAACTGAATGCAAGGCTAAAACTTTCAGCCTATGAAAGGGACTTGGCTCTTTTTGTAGTTGAACATAGGGAACCGAAATTGCATCCTAAACCTTTGATGCCATTCCAACAATTGATTGTAAAATCAAAATGTAAGCCTTCTGATACAAGGAGCATGTCAATTGAAGTTTTGAAATATAATAATTCTCCTCATTGGGAGGAGTTAGGTAATTGGAAACTTCCCAAATTTCCTGTGAGTGGAAATATTTTGAAAGAACTTGGGATTGAGAGTGGCAGGTTTATGGGACTTGTAATGACTGAATTGAAACATTACTGGGCAGATAATGACTTCAAGTTGAATGTAGAAGAATTGGTAAAGCAAGTACCATCTATAGTTGATAGGCTCTCACAAATGAAGAACAAGAAATAAATATTCCAAAAAAGACTTTTTTTTTTAAATTGAAATTTTGAATTAAAAATTACTATGAATCGAACAGGTATTAATAACGTGATGAGAATTTATAGTTTTTTTTATTTCAACTTTTTTAAGTAAAGAAAAGTATGAAGATAAAGATTGTTTAAAACACAAATTTACAATACTCTTTACAGTATAATCATTAGATGGATGAATTAAATAAAATAATAATGAAATATTGATTTACAGTCAAGGGATAAATTTACAGAATACTGCAAAATATCAAACTCATTTCGAGAAACCTTTTTTTACACTTACAACACGTAGTAGTAAATGTATTACAACGAATTTTCCTGCTGGTTTTTCTGTTTTCTTATATTTTTCCTTTACTCTTCTTGCAAGACTTGAACATTATGGCATTTCTGTGTAATGTATTGTTATGGTTTGAAAGTTAATTTATCGAATAGGTCGCCACGAACAAAAGTAAATAATGTTTGAAGGTAGTTGACAATGTTTTGTGGTGCATTTCATTAGTTCGGACTTCCTTTGTCTAATGTGATATAAATTGATTTGAAATACATGAAAGAATCTGTAAAAGACTATCTCCTCTCAAGCTGAAATCATCCACAAGGAAGAACACTGGTTTAGTAGAAAATTCAAAGAAGCCGCATTTATGTTGTCCAACAACGAATTTAGCCAAGCCAACGTAGAGATACGTATCATATGGAAACCTCTAATCAAGCGGAACACGACCAACTCCCGCCAAGAGGTCATCTTTCGCTAAAACCGATGAAGCTGAGAGAGTGAAGAGGGGATAGGTGAAAGCACTCCAATGACCTATAAATAGTCAGATATCGGAGGAGTAAGTCCAGTTATCACCCGAAGACAATTGTGGATTCTAAAAATCGAAACGTCGTAAGTACCTTGGTTTGGAATCTTTTTTCATTTCTTGTTAATATATTTTTTTTAATTTTCATCTCGTGTTAATAGTTTATTCTTTTTATTTTTTGGTTGTTGCTTGTATTTTATTTCATTGTTACTTCAGTTTTTTTTGCTTAATATAATTGTTGTTTTTCAGCTAATCTTTTTTTTATATTTTGTTACAGATTCTTTTAGGTATTTCAAACCAATTTATATCATATTAGACAATGGAAGTCTGAAGTAATGAAATTAAGTAAATAATGTATTTTCGTGTATTGTATTGGGTTATCTCTGATTCATATTATATTTAAATGATATTAATTTCAATTAAAATTGTGAATTCATCAATATTTTTGCTGATGACACTGCACTTAGATTGTGCAGTGAGCAAAATTAACAACATATCACAACTTTTGAACATAAATAAACTTAAATTGAATGGCTATAAAACTGAAGCAATAATTTAAGCAACAAAACACAAATTCAATTGATTCCAAAATTATAAATATTAGCATTTATGAAGAGTCTATTGAAGTTGTTGAAGAAATTAAATATATGGCCTTTATTGTTGACAACACTTTCGAGTCACAAAAATCATTTTCAAAATTTATCAAAAAAATTTCTAAAAAAATGTTTTTCTCAGTAGCTTTTCACCGGAGCAATATCCCTCACGAAAATGTCCGGCTAGAAATTACTTCAAGGGTATTGAACAGCAGTTCAGACGTGAGCCTGATCATAATGAGGGTAATGAACATTATATTATTTCTAAGATAATGGAAATGAATGTTCTCATGATGCTGGAAATCGATAAAACAGTATCTCTCAACCAACTGACTTTTGAGTTAGATATCAGTCGTGAAAGTGTTAGAAGAATTGTGAAGAAATTCAAGTATGGATCTTATTATTATGATATTATTTCTGAGGAAATGGAAATGAATGTTCTTATGACGCTGGAAATCGATAAAACTATCTCTCACACAGCTGACTTTTGAGTTAGATATATGTCAAATCAGTTGTCATTTATTCAGAGTCTGTATTTCCAAATCACCTTAAACATTCTGTATTTTCCGTTAACCAGCTGTCACACTCCTACGAACGACAATTCTCAAAAGTCGAAACTTGTGCCAGCTAATGACTAGCGAGGGTGTGAAAATCGATCATTCGACCTTGAGGTTTGAACCACCAGTTCACTCAGCGGTGAGTCGAACAAAACACTCACGTCAACCCAACAGGCTACCGTCCCAGCTGCAAATAATTAAATTATATTTTATCAAATTGAGTGTTCCGTTCGGGCAACGAACCGCGCTTCACTCATTTTACGGTTATGGATATGGACTATTCACAATGTGAATAGTCAGTAAACGATCGACCAATACCCTTTTGTCGACGATACAACTTGGCGAACTTTGCGTTGTGACTTGGGCGTTTACCTTGGGAAGGTAAACGCCCATAGACAACGAGATATATTTGCTCAATGGGTCACTTGGAATAGATTGTCTACGCGATTTTCCCAAAAACGAAGTACGAGTAAGACAAGTCATTCAGAGTAGAACGCCTCAACAATTGGCCAGTGCCATTCAAAATACCGCGAAACGAGGTCGAAAATGTAGACGGTTTACAGGTCTAACAGTTGTTAGACCTGTAATGAATCTTTGGAAAAAAATTGTTTCGTAACGAATTACAATGTAAGAAAATATGTTTTATTCCACGTATTTTATGTATATATGTACGGAATGGGAGCTAGCCCCTCTGCACCTGTATCCATTTTCCAATATGTCAAAACATGCTTCTTCATGAGTACATTCATTGTGCCAAATTTCGGAAAAATAGCTAATTGAATAAATAATTGAAAATCAACTATAAATCTAAACTCTGTTCTTCAAGACGCTTGAATTAATTTCTCTCCCAAAATTATCGTACGGATTTAATTTGTGTAATTGATCACTTGGTTTATTTTGTGGAAATTCATGATAACTTTAATGGAATTATTGAAAACAGTTTTGTCTAATTTCCACTGGTTAGTTTATTTTTACGATCGGTTTCGGGTTTTATCCCGAAACCGGTAAAAACGTGATCATATAGGTAGTTGTACCTACAAACTTCCTCGATAACCCACGAGGACCTAAAAGAGGTATAGGGGGGCTAAGTCTGGTGATCATGCAGGCCACATGAGTAGGGTGCTAATGACGGTTCTGAACTTCCCTACACCACTTGACCTTAAATGACATCACACGACCTTGAGCATAGAGTTTGACGTTGACGATCGATTCTATATATATAGAAGGTGTAACCTTGAACCCCTCCCTTTCTGATAATTTCAATATAACCTCGGAGTTTCATGCTCTCACATTCCGTTTAGATAACCTAAATTATTCAAATAGGTGATTAGTATTCGTCAAGTTCCAAGGTGACAGTAACAAGTATCTAGGTACCTATCCAAGTTGTGAACTTTGTCATCGTCATTGAAGCGAACATATTTTATATTCTTAAACCGCAATTTAACATTTTTTAATGGATAATTTGAAATTTGACATTGAAAAAATCAAGTTCGCTATCATTCGACAAAGTGAAATTTTATTGCAGAAACTCATAACATCATTGGTTATTAATATGGTAAATCCATCCAAGTAGTTTCATTGGATTAACAAAGTAATACATCTTTCAAATCATGGCTTCCAAAACGTGTCACAGAGCAATTCAAAGAAGACATTATTCTTGAAGTGAATTCATCCAAAGGGAAAGTAATTTTTACACATATGGATCAAAGTTCTCAGGATTATCCCGGCGGCAAGACCTGCTCGTTGGTATATTTAAGATTGAAAGTATTTTTTATGACTTCGATCTTTTTGTAAATAGTGAGAAGGTGGTATATTTATATGAAATGTCTATTAACTCTCTCGCTTCAAACATGGTCAAATTTTAAATGACTGATTTTTTCCTTTCATAACATAACTTACAAACTATTGAGTGCCGATCCGAGTTTTAATGACTTACATTAATCAAATTATGATTTGAGTGTATGTTTTGATGCTGAAGAGGTGCGAAAACTTTTAGAGCGCAGTGAGAAATAACGAGCTTGGTGTGATACTATGTCATGAATATTTGTATTTAACTGAAATTTTGGATGAATTTTGTAAGCTGATGATGGAAGCAGACTTGGAGCCTTTCAACATATACCCCTACCTACCGCAGAATATCATAGAGAAATATCAATTGGAATCATGGGATTCTAACTCACAGGAGAAAGTAGAGCATGTGGGAGAGGGTGAAATAAGTATAGCTTTAAATGATGACATTGTGAATAATTGAAATATGTTGTATGAATAATAATAATAATAATATGTTATTTATTTAAGATCCAAATACAAATGAGAAATATAAATTGAAAATTCAAATAAATAACGAGATGCTCGATAAATAAGTGAATACTTGTTTCGAGATACAAATTTTGTGTGAATGGGCTTATACATACATACATTGAAATAGTTGAACAAAAACATAGAATGAATAACATATAAAGGTATTCGACTATGAACATATTCAATCGTAAATGTAATCAAACATGTACAGCTATTATAATTTGTTATTACACTTAAAATAAAATGAGAAAACAAACACTATAATACAATTTAAAAACACAGTTCAAAATAATTTAGCTTTCAACTAGTTCTGTTCAATATATCAATCGTTTATATTCCTTCTTGATGAAAGTGAGACATATGTATTCAAAATGGTGTTCAATTTTCATTTTCCTTGAAATAAAATTATGAAAAAAACTTTTGAACAGTTCAGTTCAATGCAATATATCAATAATCTATATACCTGTTTGCTAACAGTGATACATCGGTATTTAAAAGGTATTCAATTTTCATTTTCCTTCGATTATTTCAGTGACTAGTATTCTAGGCATTTTCAGAATGTATTTTTTTAATTCTTTCTTGAAAGTAAAACTGTTTTTGGTTATTAATTTGGGAATAGAATTATATACTTTAGGCGCAATGTATCTGTATGACCTTTGACCAAACGATTTAGACATGTGAGGTCTATTTAGACAGTACAATTGCCTTGGATCAGATGAAAATATAAACTCCTGGAATTCATGCAAAGCAAGAATTGAAAAATAGATTTGTGGGCACTCAGTATACATTCATCAAACCATGGACCTCGAAAAAAATTATCAATTCCAATGTGCTGTTTTCAATGGTCATCGGTGGAGTTTGCGTTTGTCTTTATTCAGTACTGGTATTTTAAATTCACACAATTAGATTATATCAAAATGAAATTTTTATCTGTAGGGTATTTCGTTAGGCGATTTCTATCTTTAAATTTAAATAAAACAAGGTGTGTGTGAGGTATCATCAACATTTTTTTATTCGTTTGATGCTATTATGTGTGAAATATGTCCGCCACGGATTGTCTAGGCGAAACGCATGACTATATGGCAGATAAATCAGGATGAATTTGATCGAAGGCATGAGTTATGTTGGCTTTGAGGAAAGCTGTGGTTTGTGACTCATTCGCATACACCTGCAACTTGAGAAAACTCCACAGGAAAAAGTTCAACGTTATCAAATCGCACCATCTCGGTGGCCAGTTCACATCACCTCCACGTGACATGTCAAAGTTTGGAAGTCCCTGTTAGAAGACCCTATATATGTATATTTCCGTGGTGTCGTTTTTAACGGCACCTATCGTAAATATCTAATAATAATAATAATATTTTCTTTTCCATGTAGACAATATACATTGTATAGGAATAGTCAATAAAAGAAGTAAAAATAAAGAAAGAGTATAAGAAACATACAAGAAGAAAACATCACCTTAAAAATAAAATACCCTACTTATCTAATCTAAATATTCATTCAATGAATAAAAACATTTTTCAATTGAAAACTCTTCAAATTTCTCTTAAACATCACAAATTATGTTCTTCCTTTAAATGATATTTTTATTCCAATGTATTCTGGTGCAAATGAAGTCAGTCGTAGTCTTGTATATGGCACATGAAATCTATTTTTTGTTCTAGTATCATGGTGATGAACATTTTTATTCATTTTGAAATGTGTTTTGTTTTTGAATATGCAAATAGATATTTCAAATATATTAACTGATGTAAGTGTCAGATGTGATAATTTTTGAAAATTTGTCTGCAAGATTCTCTGCTTGAGATATTTGCAGTACACCGTATAATGCGTTTTTGAGCAATGAACACATCATGAGTTATGGATGACCCCAGAAGCAGACACCATACCTCAGTCTTGAATCAACTTGAGCATAATAAATGCTCATTAGTTGAGTGGTAGTTAAAACTGTCCGCAGATTTATGAATAGAAGTTTTATTGAGTTAAGCTCAAGAAAATTAGATGTTGGTGATGAGCATTCCAGTTCAAGTTTTTGTCAAGAAGAATACCCAGGAATTTAACACTTTTATTCGATTTTGAGCATTGCATTATCAGCATTGAAACTGAAGTCTTCTATCCTATTTTTTTTATTATGAAATCGAATATTTGTTTTATCTGAATTAAAAAATAAATCATGATAATTGAAAAAATCTGATCTTTGTTCAACTGCAGACGCATATTTGTCTTTCAATATTTTGTCATCTGGTGCTGAGATGATGTATAATGCTGTATAATGAACTTCAGAAACAACAGTGTCTATATTGTTTATATATAGAATAGAAATGATTGGGCCCAGAATGTACCCATGAGGTACACCTATGCCTACGCTTAAAGGCTCAGAATTTATACTCTGGATTTCATTATTGACCGTACACTGGAGAGATACATATTGACCCTTACCTTCAAGGAATGAGGATATTCAGTTGAGAGAGGCACCTCTTAGCCCATACCTTTCCAATTTCAGTAAAAGTTTTTGGTGATTGACGCAGTCGAATATCCGACTCAAATCATAGAATATCGCCGCCGGGCATTCACCTGCCTCAATATATTTAGTTACCTCGTGACATAGTGAAAAAATTCCATTATTAGTTGATTTTTTTGCACGAAAGTCATGCTGCGTGTTAGTTAATATTTTGTGTAAATTGAAAAACGAAGTAAGTCGCTCCAAAAATGCATATTGGAATATGTTTGATGGTCCATATGGTACTGTTACTGGACGATAATTTTCCATTAAGTTCGGGTTGTTTTTCTTGAAAATAGAAGTTACTTTTCCGATTTTCATTTCTTGCGGAAAGACACCTTTTACAAATGACAGATTAATCAGATATGTTAATGGTTTTATTATCGTTGTAAGAATTCTTTTCAAAACGTTCATAGGAATATTATCTGCTTCAGAGGTTTTCTTATTTTTCAATTTCAGTAAATGGCTTCAAGAACATTGTGAACACATTAAAAAAAATCTTTGAAATTAGTATGTGAAGCTTTATTAACTAATATTTCGTTGACCAAACTGAGCGGGGCCTTAGAAATCCTGATAAAATTTATTCAAGCCTATATCAATTTCCAGCCGAAATTCATTATAAATAATCCTCATCAAGTAGTGGATAATATTAAAAACGTAATTCTTCCTGATAACGCAAAATCAATATCCTTCGATGTCCAAAATTTATTTCCCAGTATTCCGCCTATTGAAACAATTGGACTAGTTGAGTGTCTCTTATACAAAAAAAACGTAAATCCACTGAGAAAATTATTTCCAGTTTGAAGAAAAATTCTATTCATGCATGGGATGACTACTAATGGGGAACCCTTTGAGTTGAGTCCTTTGCTGGCGGAAATTTTCATGGATAACATAGAGTATGAAATCCATAATAATCATTTTTTTGTACTGGTACAGATACGTAGATGATATCTTAGTTTGTTCTGCTGGTTCAGATAGGCAATTACGCAGGTTCATTGAATATGTCAATTCATCACTGAAAGGGAGGTAAATAATTCAATAAATTACCTTGACTTAACCATTATGAAAAATAACAATCAACACGAATTTTCAATTTTCTACAAACCATCGTACACGGACATTATCATACATAATTCCTCCACACACCCTTACCAGCATAAAGTTGCTGCATTCAATAGTATGCTTCACACTGTCAGAGTAATTTCCAGAGAGAGCTGAGTTTGATCAAACAAATCGCAGTTTATTACGGTTATAAGGTAGATATTATAGCCTCCATTCTTCCCAAAAAACTACAAATGCAAGCCATGGACCTGCTTTACCCAAATTCAAGATGCAATAACGTTAGTTATAGGACATTGTCATATTTGGGTGAATCAACCAA
>WOGN01005514.1:316-13145 GCA_015342105.1 Leptinotarsa texana
GTTACCGCCTAGGGAGGCAACGCGCGTGTGACGTCATGCTCAGGTAGAGGTCCCTTCGTCGAATTGGGTGACTGTAGTCAGCTGCGGCGTTAGAGATTTTGTAACAGTATCTTGCAGATGTGGTAACGGAAAAAATCTGTCTTGGTAATAGCATTGAGACTCTTATAATCAATACGCAACCGAAATTGAGGTTTCTCTCCTGGATGGGTTTTCTTTTCCACTAAGATGGCTGGACATCACCATGGAGATTTTTATTCTCTAATAATTTCGTTATCTAATAAATCTTGTATCTCTTTTCTCATTAAACTTTGACGTTGATATGGTATCTTGTAGGGACGTTTGGTACAAGTTAGCTTCTGATTCGGTGCTTAAAAATATCAATGTAATATTTCACTAGTTGAGCCAATTTCGTATCTCTTTCTCCACTGGGATTGTCTAAATTCATCACTTGCAATATAGTTTGTTCCTCGACCCTGCTCACGCTTCTCATTTTTTTCACTTTTTTGTTTGTCATTGCTTGCTGTGTCCGCTTCATAGGCTCGTGCTATGACTGTTTTTTGTTGAACTAACAAGTCAGTTTCTAAAATATTCATGATTTAGATGGGGATCTCTCTTGCTACCTTACATACTGATCTGGCTACCATAAGACCTTGTTTTACTTCTGCGCTTTCTATTACTATATCATTCGTTGACAGTGAGGTGATTTTCTTCAGTTTCGCCATACATAAAAGTCGTAGTTTTAGGTGGTACTAAAAGAATCTTGGATAAATAGACTGCCACACCTGAAGTAACAGTACTTTTGGTTTCACAAGTGCTCCCTAGAGCTTGGTTCTTGTGTCCAAAATCGATACTGGTGGAACTCGCTACGTTGGTTTCAACTTTCTCTATCTCCTGTTTTTCCACTACTTTTTCTTTTATTCTTGCTCCTTTTCTTTCGATCATACTTTTTTATCCTTGCTTTTCGCAATACTCCTGTAACTTCCAATACTCTCTGGGCTTTCTCTATTTTTCCTATTGTCTCCATTACTTCCTTGAAACTTCAAATCTTTTTCCTTATCTTCTTTATTTTCATCGTCCCCTGTGACGTATTTTGCAGTACAAAGTTCTACTGATGAACGGGAACTCATCAGATTCCTAGCCTGCATAGTTTGTGATTTATTCGAGCGTTCTAAGGTATTGTTATTATTCGAGGGGCCGTCAAACTCCCGAACAATGTAATCCTTGGCCATTGACGGTGACCTAGGACTTGCTTCGCTCTCAAATTGTCCATAAACTATACGCTGTTTGTTCATCAGAACTTCTCTCATTTTTTTCAATTCCTCTATAAATTCTTCTTGTTTCTTCGAGACTCTGTCCTTCTTCTTTCTCTGTTTTCCCAATCACTCTCTTCTCTGTCATCAGTTCAATTTTCTCCTCCAACAAATACACGTAGCCGTTTCCCCAATCTATCTTTGCTCCAAATTTCTTTAAAAAATCCAATCCCAATAGTATATCAGCATCAAAGTTACCAGCTTCTATCACGACAAACTCATGTTCAATTATTTTGTCCTGGCTTAAAGTAATCGGTAATCTAACTTCTACCATATAGGGTATTCTTTGTCCTTGTATGTCAACCAAATCAAAACATTTCTCTCTATTGATCCTAAACTCCTCGGCGATGAATGGTTTTGTTAAGGATACTTGTGCCCTAGAGTCAATAAAAGCTGTGACTAAGCTTCCTTGAATCATCAACTGTGCATCATTACTGGGTTTCTCATCTATCTGGGTGCAGTTGAGTATCCTTGCCATTCATTCCTAAGTCTATACGTCGTTCCGAGTTGTAGCAGCTATATTGCGGGGTTGAAACGCAGCCGCTTCGCTGTTTAAATTTCATCGATCTTCCGGTCTATTATTTTCCACTTGATGGTTTCGTGAAGGATTGTAGTATTTCTTGGATGGCGATTATTTCCTGAGTGATGTTGTACTGAACGCCGTTCCATTGGTTTATACGTTCACCGTTCACCTGTTTTCTTTTGCCTGCAGTCTCGCAATCTATGTCCTGGTTTATGACATCCATAACACAAATTTTTATTTTGATAATTACGCTTTTGAGGGCACTCCTTACAAAAATGGACTCGTTCTCCGCAATGAAAAGAAGTATCTGTTGAGAATGTAACGCTTCTACATTCTCTACGGGGTTGTCTGGTCATCTTTTCTATTATTTCTTCTTTTTCCGCAACTTCAATCATTTTCTTCCACGGTTCCTGGCTGAGCTGACAACACTAGTCTCTTTATCGGATTTAACAAACCCATGACAAATTGATTTGTTAAACTTTGATTGAATTTGTCTCTCAAAACGGTATCTATAGCATCATTCCCAGAACGTTCAAGCGTTCGCAGCGCGATTGCTTTCAATCGAGCTAAATACTGTCTACAGGTTACTCCTTGACGTTGACGGCACTCTAAAAATTGTCTTACAAACTGATCTGGAAATTGTGGGATTCCAAATTGTTCTTTGAGTTGTGTTTTAAACTCTGCTCATGCTGTGGTCGTTTTCAGACTTGGTTCTGATTCTAAGAACTCTTTAGCTAGTCCTCGTAATTTCAAACAAACTACGGCAACTTTCTGCTTCTCCGCCCAATTCGCTAAGTTGGTGGTTTCCTCTATCGTTTGCAGAAACTCGTTAATATTAGATTTACCATCGTGTCCAAATTAAACGTTATAGGGAATATCAGTTCCTTGTGATCGCTGGGTGTCGTTGGAGTCGTTAATTCGGTGTATGATTTTTTTTTTAACTTTTTTCCTTTTTCTTTTCCTGAGTATCTAGGGGTAACTACATATCACCAAAAAGAACAAAACAACCCCATATCTGACACCATTATGAAGATCCCGCTATATATATGATTGGATAGATGTTATTTCGAGCGGTCACTTTATAAGTTTAACAAAAGTTAAATTTTATACAGCAGGTCGCACAGATTTTAAATATGGGAGGGACGTGTCTCTTGGTTAGGAATAGAAAACATTTTTTATTATATATATTTTTTTAAGTTTAATATATATATGGCTATATTATGCGTTTACATTGATGCACAATCTGAGAGGACACAAATTCGTTCAGTACATGATATATTTCACATGAGTATCAGTTATATCAAATAACAAGAATATTACTAAAATTACAGTTTTTTTCAAAATTACCTGTCTCGCCATAGACCATCGAACATTCGGACCACAACAACTTTATACTTTCCGCACTTTTTAGGAATCTCCAATTGAATCTCTATTCAACTGGTTTATCTTTTATTATTTATAGCTACATGGCTATCTAACTGAATCGAGAATATAATTCTCGACTGAATTTATGTTCAATTCGAGTGAATGTTCTAATTACTGACTCTCCCTGATCTGAACGGTATTGGCATATTTATACATCTCTCCCTGCCATCAAAGTTATCCTCACTCATGTCTTAGTGTACATGAGAAGGTCACTGGCTTACAATATCTAATTGTTTATAGATATTTCGCAACAGGATGATACACAAAAAAATTGCTAAATAACCATCTGTTTATTGGGCAATAACCAGTAAGTTTAACGAGTTTCTCGTGTCGTTTATTGTCCAAAACTGGACACTCGTGTGACCTCGACATGGCCTTTTACGTGTCGAACAATTGCAACATCAGATATGTTGAAATTTCCCTCTCTAGGGTTAGGTGAGTGCACTTTTGATTGAATATTAACTTTGATTTTGGAAACTCATATATTTATTTATTGATATACATCTTTATCGCGGTTGAATTCAAATATTATTATATCTTGAGCTCAAATAGTTCATGGATCATTTCAGAATTATTTATGGGGTTGGTACAGTATACATGGGATCATGAATCGACAGGAGAATAGACCCAGGATTAGTTCGTTTGTAATATATACGTCATACATCAGGTTTTGTGTAGGAATTTCTACTGAAAAATATAAAGTTTTGCAGAAATTGATGGTAACATAATTTATGGTAACATTCAGAATGGATTATTTAATTATGAACCTACTTCATTTCAAAAGAGAAAAACTAATCCGTATTGTGTAGTACAATGGATCTAAAAATTCACGAAGCTCGTTCACACCACTTCCTGAGAATTGTTAAAAAGTCGTATAATTTTTATGGAGTCTCGTAGCCACGTCGAGCTTTGTAGGATTCATCTTCTGACTTGAACAGCTCTCTGCGCGACAATGACACTAGCACCTCATCGCCGTGAAGTGCGAATGTGGACTGTAAATGCAAATCTACATGAATATTGAGATTATAACTCCGGGACTACAGGACAGAGTGCCGTTCTTTTGTACTGCAAATTTACTGCTGAAATGCGGGCAATAAAGTTTCCAGGATTCTGCACTCGAGAAAGAACTTCATATTGAGAACTTTTTTATTAGCGAGCGTTTTTTGGTTGAACTCTCCGCTGCTGCTGGTAATTCAGTTATTAAATTTCCTAAAAATAGTTTATTTCAAGTAAAATATTGTATCTGCAAGTTATACCTTCATATGCCGAAGAAAGACAAAATTCTGACCATTAAATAACACTTTCATCAAAGCTACGAGTAAAATAATATGTAATTAATAGAATATAACAATTGTATACTTGAAATAATCAATACAACTAACATAAACGAGGATGATGCAACGGCAGAGTGATAGCACGAGCCGTTTTTCAACTTACTCTTTCAAATTCTCATAAGATTTGAAAAATAAAGTTATCGTAATCAGACAAAGTTCAGTTCGATAGTCGGTTTAACTAATCATTCACTCAGTGTTACCTCTTCTTGAAATTTAACAGGTTATGGAATCTTATCGCCTGACATTCCCCGGACATTCCAGCCAGTTTGACGACACTAGCTCGCTCAGCTGGATCACAACCTTTCTATGTGTCGGACCGTGTATCTGCCTCTCACTGGTAAAATAGTAGGTTTTTCAATTGAGCAACGTGTTGACGCTGAGTTTTGTGTGATGTTTGGTAGATTTGCAAGGAGCACCTACACCTACATTCCCATACACTTGCAACAAGTGTATGGGAATGAATGTATGTTTTGTATATGCGTTTCAAAGACGTGCAAGAAGACATCAAAGATGAGCCATGCCAACTACGTCATCCGACTTCGAAAACTAATGATAAAATCGAAATCATTGCCTTCCTACAAGACAGACAGTAGATAAAAAATATTACTTTGAGATTCTAGCTATTCTTCGTTAGCAACTGAGAAGAAAGCAACCATAGTTGTGGAAGAACAGGTGGAAGCTTTATTAGAACATACTGCAGCCCATACTGCAAACGTTAATCTTTCTTGACCAAGCATAGGATTCCTTCGTTAAAACATCCACCTCACTCACCAAATCTAGCTTCGTGTGACTTTTTATAATCCCAGAAGTGGAAAGAGCATTGGAAGAAACCAGGTTTGTTACAGTAGAAACTGTAAAGGAAAAATTGATGGAGACTGAAATAATGAATAGGAGACAAAATTTAAGTTGAAAAAAAAGAGTCAAATCTTTTTTTAATTGAAAGTTTGTGTTGCAGTGTTTTGGAGCGTTGTACGAGAAACTTCTAGCGAAATGAGACATTTGTGTCTAGGAATGACCAAGGTATAATCACTGGTACGGGTTTTGTATTAGCTGCAACCGGAAAACATTACATTTTGAGCTATGGAGAATATGTCTGTGTTGGGATATAATTGATTGGAAGTATTTTATTAAACCAGCTTTGCCAGAGGTAACTGAAATGCCTAGAGAAACTAAATATCATGATGAATTTTTAATTTCATCTATCACTGACAGACTATCCTTTCCCATAAATGTTTGGAAAATTCAATCTGCAGATTTTTTCATTATTATTTTCTACAGCCATAGATAAAGATGGTAATACGATTATGGGATCGAGGTCAGACAAATAGGAAAGACATCTTATCATTTTGATTACAAAGCAAAATGGATACAGATAATTGAACTTATAGATGAAACAGTATGTGCTCTAGTATTACAGCACAATCGTTCAGTGGACAAAATTTGGATAAACATGTTATATGAAGACGGAAATAGTGACCTGAGGCTATAGAAGTTGATTTTCTGGAATACATCAGTACTGTTCCTGGCAACTATCTTTGATTTCTGGCATGGCTGTACATGATAAATAGGTTTCTGAACGTGGCAAATATGATCTCGTCAAAAATTGTAGAACAATTTTTTATTTCCTTTGAAAAATAATGAACGAACTCTAAAAGACGAGAATGTTGAAACGATTCGATAGAATAGAATAGTTTATTGGCTACGTGATACATTCGAACAAATATTCGCAGCAATTCAAAACAAAAAATTATAAATATATCGTCACAAATATAAATAATATGCAAATATCACAGTGCTTTTATAACACAACGATGTTCACAATGCAACAATAACAAATGCAATCAAACATCAAACAAGTGAAGTTGAAAATGAGAAAATTCGTTACACAAATTATCTATGTTATATATAACGTTGAGCATTATGAACTTGGATCAACGACCAACTAGATCTATGCAGCTCGCCCCTTTTGAATTTAGGAATGTTAAGATCCATCCAATAGTTCGCATTCGTGACATATTTTAATATTGGTACTAGAGCAGATACCTGTCCACACTATATAACCTTGGGGTACACCCCAAGGTTCCATACTGGGGTATACCTTGGGGTATGTTTGACAGATTTCACATTCGATTGATTCGAAGAAGTTAACTGGCGTTTTAAGAATTTTCAAGAAATCAGTCGCTTCATATTTTACTTTAAAAAGAGATGAAATCAGACAATTTACAATATCGACAAAATAATCATTAGTCATTCTTCGAATGCGGAGTATCAACCTTCCTCGAAGGACTCCTATTACAATCATTATCTTTCAGGCATTTTAAAACCTGAAGATTAAATTGTATCCGGAAACAATGTGCTTTGTATAGAACGTAAACATTTTCCGAACGATTATTCTCAAGTATCATTTTCAGCGACTAACGCTCACTTTCCCTAAGGACAAATTATTTTCCAGAAATCGACAAGCCTTATTCGGATACCGTTGAAAATATATCCTATCAATATCGACAGAAGCACGCCAATATTCAAAATTGGATAACTTGCAACAGTTGATAGGAAAAGTTAAATTTGGAGCAGGAGAAAATTGCTCCCTAAGCGTTGTAAAATAATCGCTATAAAATATGTCTGAAGGCTTTTCTTATCTTCGGCTTATTTGACTTTCGGCTCTAGGGTTTTCATTCATGTAGATTAAAATGGTATTGCGAAGGAAGTTACGAATCGAATTCATGGATAATCTACCAGAACGGCACTAGCCTGCCTATATTTGATAGCGAAAATTTATGAAAAATATAAAACTTGTGACTTGATAAACTTGGTATGCTTGTTTCAAAACTTACATCCTTTTCCATATCATAAGTTTTTGTATCTCCATATCTCAGTAAGTAATTATTCTACTGTGTCGCAGTAAATACTAATCGATAGAAAATTTTAATATATGATGGAATTGGCTGATACTTGACGAAAATTCGTAACCAACGTATTTAATAATAATATTTTTTTGGATGTTGCAACCTTTATTATCAGTATTTTAGTATTAATGTAAGTTACAAAAAGGATTTGAAGCTCTATGGCTTCTATTTGATTATCTGCGAGCGCTTTCGACAACTGGTCGTGCTATGATCCTCTAGGTACTATTCTATCTGAACATGTGATCCTGTTGTGTATCTTTTTATACGGTCCGAACGTTGTGTTGTGTTTTGATTTGTACTTGTTCCCCGATAAGTGATTTTTGACTGTTAAATTTATGGATTTTTAAGTTTTCCCAAATGTCCATGCGGTTTCCCTTATTGACTTATTTTATGAGTTTTATGTTCTCTGGTGGGAGAAAATTATGTTTGTTTTGTATGGCTTGTGTTTCGAGGTTTGATTTATACACTATTGGGTTTACGTATGCCTTTTTGTGTTTAACGTAGCTTTGGATCAGTTTTTTCTTGGTTTGTAGCAATTCAGAGTAGGTTTTTACTATTGGAGGATAAATGCCATCAGTTTTTAGGCTTAGCAGTTTTAAAAATCGTCGTTGAATCGCTTCTATTCTATCTATATGATATTGATAAAAAGGGCTCCACACAACTGACGCGTATTCTGACTTTGAAGCATAGAATAAAATTTTTAAGGTCGAAGTTTCTTACGTACAATTTATCGGTACATACGACAGGAGGAGGTTACAACATTATCGATATACCTATTAAATGATAGTATAGTGTCAAATGTGACGCTATGATCAATAAATGTTTCTTGTCGCACCAGGGAAACGTTTTCTATTGAATAATCAAAAATCAAGATGTTCGTTTTTAAACTGTAGGACATGACCTCACATTTATCTGGATTTAGCGACAAATTATTTCGATAACACCATTCTTCAACCCGTCCTATGTTTGCTGAGAGGTTCACACAATCATCTATGTATAGTTTTAGATCATCGGCATACAAAAGGAATATACATTTTTAACATCTACAATATCATTAATGAACATATTGAAGAGCAACGATCCCAGATTTGACCCTTGTGGAACACCGGAAGAAGCACTGAATTCGGTAGATTTGAAACCATTGAGCTGAACATATTGTTTTCGATCCCGTAGATAGGACTGAAAGAGTGCGATTAAGGATGGAATTAAGCCTACTAGATTGTTTAGTAGAAAGCCATGGTCAAGCCTGTCGAAGGCCTTAGAAAAGTCTGTGTAAATGACATCAGTTTAGGCCCTATTGTCAATAGACTCAGCAATATGTTGGGTTACAATCAGAAGGTTGGTGGCCGTTGAACGATTTTTCATAAAACCGTGTTGGATTATACTTATATTGCAACTTACATGCCGATATATAACTCGCTCCAGCAGAATCTTAAAAACCTTTGTAAAGTTGCAAATGATAGAGATATACCGATAATTTGAAATATCTCGTCTATCTTCTTTCTTGAATATAGGATAGACTTTTGATCATTTACAGATCCTTAGTATTGTAGTAGATATCAATTAGATAGAGGACGAGGAAGCACAAGTGCACAATCTTTTAGGATGAAAGGTGGAATGACATCTGGGCTAGTTGTCTTTTTAGGCTTGAGCGACCTTACTTCCTTCTTATACTTCGTTTTCACTGAAGCTTGATATATCAAGAAAGTGATTATTATCAATATCAGAGTTTGGTTGAAAGTGGAAAGAAACGGTATACGCTTAATGAAAAGCATCCATTCGTCGTATGAATCAAAGCAGTATTTCTGCAAACAAACAATTCACTCTCGGTAATTATTCGTACAGAGAAGACACATGTATAATAGAGAAAATCAATCAGCTTTCGAATTAATCTGCTAGTGATTACATGAATATTCACATGGGATTTCAGATAATTGTTCATTGAGCACTAGAGCTGCGCCATTTCCTCAACCATAATCAGTTTTGGAACGTAGCCAAAAACTGTTAAATCTTTATATGAGGCCATCGATCGGTCGAATATATTCAGTTCTTCATACATTGCGGATTTAGTAACACAGAAATTATTATGTATTGATATACTAGTAAAATATTGTTATGACGATAAGATTCCGACAAAAACACTGAATCCATTTGAAATACTAACAACTTCATTGGACCTTATTAGTTAGGTTCTTGGCAAATATTTCAGGAAAAAATATATTTTTACAGCTGAAATTGGAGCACAATCAATAGAAACCTCGTATCAGAAAAAGAGAGATTGAAAGAAAAAGAAAAATGGATCTGGAGCAAATTTTTATGAACCATACCTAAATAGATAGGTTTTCACATGAAATTCAAAATTTCTTTGACATCAACAACATGTTTTTGACATCAATCAATCATATCGACTGCTCCATGACATATTTGAATCTACAAGTTATCATCAGTATTCCCCGTGGGTTGACTGATAATTGACTACACTTCTTGTGTTTCCAGAATATCTAGTTGTAATTAACGATCTTCGTTTTGGCGTAATCGTTCTTTTTCTCTTCTGCATTTTTCATTGTCTGCCAGGCTCGCTTGCAAAGCCTCGAACATTTTCTTAACCTCTTTCGTCTCATAATAATTGACAATTCTTGTTTTCACTATAAAACAGTAAATTTTTATAGTCAATTATCCCACTTCCAACATCAAATGATACGTATTTCCCCGTAGGTTGTAATCGAGTGCCGTAGAAATTTCGCTGAAGTTCCATTGAAATCGGTAGCATTATTCTCGCTGCTTTTAGAGTGGCGGGGAATCATCGTACATTCGCACTCTCTTAGTTACGTCACGTATGGTTTATGGTTACCAGTGGCGGTCGGCGTTATTTTATTTCGGGCATGATTTACATTATTAATTTTTTCTGAAAGATCAACCGAATTATAAAAAATATATTCAATGTGCAATGAGAACAGTTTCTAAACTAGGTATTCATCACACATCATTCCTATCAATTTTGAAGTTTTCAGGTATAACTGTCACCTGAAAGGTGTTGAAGTGAGAAGGTAATATTTTCTAAAGTACCCTCTTATATACAGTGTGATCAAACCTAAGTCAGCACTATTGTTAACTTCTTCATTATTGGAGATAAGAGTTGGCTTGGATTGAAGAGCCAGTAATGTTTTATCCACTGAATAATTTTTTCAAATGAGACACTCTGAATACTTCCACTATAATCGATTACCAACTTTTTTGAATTTAAAAATCATTATGAATGCTACCAGAAACCAAAAAGTATCAAGTTATGCGTCTTTTTCATTTCTCGTTAAGTTTGCCACGCAATTCAAAATTAAAACGATATGATACAAAGCGTTTGCAATATTCATTGTCTACAATTCGATCCAATGTTCGGGTAGACATCCTTCTTGTTCAATACACATTCGAATATCATTTTTTGTAGCCTTCAAAATGGTACTGCCATCGATTCTACGTATGGAATTCGTTATCGCTATCTGGAGATCATCGATACTATCGTAGCGATTATTGTAAACCCCGTTCTTCAAAGATCACCAGAAATAAAAATCGATGTGTGTAATGTCCGGAGAACGGGGAGGCAAACAAACTGATCCTTCAGTATCAATGAATTGAAACATTTCGAGTACTATTGCAAAAACACTATTTAACGATCAGCTGAATGGAGATTATCAAAAATTTTTTTATATAGTTGTAGGAAACCTGTTGAAGTAATATCCAATGATGATAATTTTTTACCCTTAGCTTATTTATCAATCAATCAATCAATATGCTTTATTGTAGGAAGATTAGTGTCTTATTGACAAAGTCTTGTAAACAAATCAAATGAATTGTTCAGTGTCAAGGCTATGGAGTTTCATCAAAGAGTTCAAGCTAGACAGTGAGCTCAGTAATATAGCTGCAAGAGTTCTGGCTCAAAATCCTATATATTTTCTTATGGAGCTTAATTCTGGACCTTTTTGGACCTTCGATCGGAACCTTGTGGAATACCCAACCCGATGTAGGTGTGGCGAATATTAAAGTGAGAAGATGCAATTTCCATATGAGAAGGAAGGTAATTACATCGGTGTGAAATAGAGAAACACAATGTAAGATGTGATATACCAAAAAGGCACTAAGCCACATCTTCGTTAATAATAGGTCGCAGTGAATCATGGGCTAGTTCCTCGACAATCTAATATAATCTAACAACCCGTCACCCTTATTCTCCAATATATTCTCAAATATTTCTCTCAGTTGATTGAATTGTCATCACGGAGTCCTATTTGAGGACGGAACACTGAACACTTGAAACTAACGATACAAAAGTAGTCCAGTTTACCCCATTTCAATCTCAAGAACGTCGCCGCCCCCGTCATTGCCAACTCGGCGAAGTTTTTTTCAGCATGAAATTCTAGCAATAAAAACTCGAACAACAGACCATCAGGATGAACTCCAATATCAACTTGAATGTAACATAGATATTATCGTACGCTCATTCCTACAGTGATAATAATATAAAAGGCGCCGACTCGATTCTCCATTTTTGCGCAAACTTAATGAAAATTATTCTGTCGCAAACACGAAACAACATCGGATTTTTGAGTTATCAAATTTCATTATTCTATGTTTGGATGTTTGCAATAACACGGAATATTTGCTGTGGGTGGAATCGGAGTGGCAATTTCCACAATTCTACCCACATCGGATGATACACGTGTGCATCGTCGATATTCCAGAATTCTCTGAAATTGTTATTCGAATTGAAGTAAATCTCAATCAAAAGCTTTCAATTCAATAAATTTTGATGTCAAAGGTGATAGATGGTACGTAATATACGTTCAACTGATAATTTCCGTTTTTCCTACAGATTAATGATACCATTAGAGTCGTCTTTTTTTATTGAAATACTTTCATGAAATGGGACTTTGACATCAGTTTGAAATAAACCAATTATAATATAAACAACTCTGTCTATCGTTAAGATAGGGGTTTAGATAAAGATTCTCAGAGGCTACATCTAGGAGCCACTGTCCCCATCATGTGATTGCTGCGAAAAAAGAGTTACAGACATATTCTTGACGGATCATGCTGAACCCCTCAATTTCCTATTCTCAATTGTTCTGATCTCTGACTGTCGATGAATGGGTTATTACGTTTACCCGTAGGTTTTTTAATTTCCAGATAAAACGTAGTTACTTTTTCTTTGGTTTAAGTACGGTAGGTTCAGTAACCAACTCAAAACATTCAACAGAGCCGTGGATCAAATATGTTATCTCCAGTAAAATAAAAGATTTCTAATCAAAATGGGCGCCAAGTGATTTGGCCGGCTTTTAT
>WOGN01005515.1:0-13144 GCA_015342105.1 Leptinotarsa texana
AATAGGCGCGGGACGAAGTAAGAGAAGGGGAAGTGTAACTTGTTAACGTGTTCCCAATTACTCGCCGTTCTCAATTCCCCCACCTTCCCCTATACAATAAAACTGTCGCTATTGTTGAGAGTGGTCATTTAAAGCGGCACTCCGAAGCAATTTATCAGCAATTTCACAAAAACTTTCCTCTTGGCAGTTAGGCTCCTAAAGAAAAACTTCATGCATATTCCATCTCTCACAAAAAAAGAACAAAATTACTAGTTCGTTGCATGAGTGAGCCAGAAAAATCCACAGATGCAGCGCTACTTGTGTGCAGGACGCTTGATAAACAGAAGAAACCATTTTTAGATTCTGAGATGGTGAAAAAATGTATGTTAGAAGTAGTCACGGCACTTTTTGAAGGAAAAAGATGTCGCTACATTTCAAAATATTTCGTTATCAGTGAGAAGTAATAGGTACACAAAAAAAGGAATTTTTTTGCTGATATTGAAAACACTTTTCTTGGACTTCTGTAAAAGGCACCTTGCTACGCCATAGCCCTTGATGATTTATGTAACATTGTTGATAATGAACAAATATCTATTTTCACAAGATTTCCTGATATTGAGTGTCATATTTTTAGGGAAGAGTTCCTAGCCATATTGCCGTTGAGAGGTTACACTCGAAGATAAGATTTATTCAAGGTCATTGATGCATGCATTTATTACTGAATCTGGTGCCGCTTTCTACTGGCGGGGCTCCAGCAATGATTGGCAAAGAAAAAATTGTAGCAAAGAGAATCAGGGATGATATCGTATCAGTGCGTAACTCACCAGGCAGCCCTATGTGGAAAACTTAGTGCTCCACTGAAAAAAATGATGGACAGCTTGGTCAAGTTGATTATTGATTAATAAGAGCTGATTCTGCTATTCAGCACCGACATTTCGAAGAGTTTCTTTCTGGCAGCGTATTCTAACTTATTGCAACACTACAAAATGTTCGTTGGCTAAGTAAAGGTCAAGTTATTGAAATTTTCTGTCTGATAAAAGCAAAAGTAACCTCCTTCTTGTAAAACTTAGATACGGAGATATCTTAGATACCGTATCTAAGAATATCTTTGTAAAAGATATTGCAAGACAAGAATATATTCATATTCCGAGAATTCTTCAATATAAAAAGAACTCTGAATAAGTCATTCCAGTGTTTGTGAATTTTCTGCCCGATCTTAGGAACAAATTTGCTACAAGATTCCAAGACTTTGCAGAAATGGGCAAGCTGTCTCCGTTTCTCGAATCGTCATTTAAAGTTGATGTAGCAGTAGAATGGACAGATTTGGATGCCAATGGCATCACTTCAAATAGAGATAATAGATTTGCAAGAAGATGTGTCTTTGCAAATATATTAAACGGTATCTACTGAAAAATTTTGGACCAAACATGTTCTAGAAAAATATGACAATTGCAAGAAACTAGCTATGAATTTGGCTACTATATTTGGCTCGACATATGTGTGTAAAACATTTTTCTCAAAGAATGATTTTTTGAAAAACAAATATCGTTTAAGATCAACGGACGCCCACCTAGAAGACATTCTGCGAATTTGCTGTTCCTATTGAGAACAAAACTATAAAATAGTGGCTCAAGACCGTTGGTATGATTTTAGGTCTTGTGTTTTATAATTCAGAATTCGATTTGAAATCCAAATAATCCATAAGTAGCACTTGATTTTTATCAGTTGTTTTTTTCTGAAACTCGTAAAAATTTTCACGGACCTCACCTAAAACTACTTGCCGACCCCTGCGTAGACATTGATTCGTAGAAGCTTGTCTTTTGTCGAAATGGGGTAGAAGCAATGCAGAATACAATGAAAAGGGAAAATTCTAATTTGTCCCTATTGTGAACTGTGAATAGAATATATTGCTAGATAGAGAATCGTGATAACATCAAATATATTATGTCTATTATTAGACTACGGAAACTTATTTCATCAAATCCACTTACATTTAATAGTACTATAATGTGATAGAGTGGATTGAACCACAGTCATTTAAGAACGTGTTCTGATAAAGACTGATAGGTTGAGAATTTTTACCTGAACTAGATCTGAACGTTTTATTAATTCACTAAGTATTTCATTTATGATGAAATTGAGAAAAAAGACCAAGTGCAATATATTTCTGTTCAAAGAGTTTCCATTCTTCCACGTAAGTTGATAAAGATAAGACGGAACTTTGTAACGCCTACCCCAGTAATGATAACTTCAATGTCCATAATGATATAAGGAAAAATAGTTATTTTTGGTAGGCGTTCGCCAGATTCAAGTGTGTGACAAACCTTGTACATTGTCAAATTATCATCAGAAATGTATGTTTTCTGAACATGCGTATGTGTACGATCAACAGACTCTACAGATTTCTTATGAAGTCTAATTAATTATATAAAGTTCAAAAGTGGCAATGAAACAATAATGGCAAGTGCACCCCTACATTACACATAGTGTTTTAACAACAAAACTGACTCAGTGGAATGGATTCTAATATGAATAATAAATAAACACTTTGATCGATCAGAATGAGAATACAGAACCCAAACTAAATTCGACATTGCCGCAGAAAGATATTTTCAAAGAGGTTCATAATAATGTGGAAATAAAGATTATTTTTGATGCCATCGGTTAGGATACCAATTATTAAATATTTTCAAGATGCCACTTCACCACCTGAAAATATGCACACATATTTTTCATAGATAATAGATATAATAGATATTAGGTTAGATATGTTCCTCTGAAGCAATGGAATGGAAAAAATGAAGGTTAAACGCAAAATATAGTTCAACATCGAGTTTTTTCTTCAAACCGATAAAATAATGAAAAAGTTGAAGGCTACGCCACCAATGAAGGGCGACAAAATTGACAGGCATGAGATTGACATCTACGTGCATTTTCAAATCATACCTGGCCCTCGGGACCTGATTATGTAAAATTCTCACACTTACTGTCACTGTTCTAATAAAACTGAGCTGAAGTAGAAACGAATATTCATATATAAAACGTCAAAGTATTTCCCTAAGATATGGGTGAGCTTTATGGATGATATTTTTGCGATATTCGATAACAAAAAATCGAAAATCGAGGACTTTGTTTCTTTTCAAATAACAAAATTCACGTATGAGAAAATAAAGGACAACTTTCATTTCTTGATGTTTTGGTAATAAGTAGTCAAAGTGAAACCTAGAATATTCGCACTTACAGGTAGAAACGAGAAATGAAACTTTCTATGTTTTTTATCACTTTCATTTGTAACTAACGTTACTGCAGTTTATTGTATAGGTTTGGAAATGTCCATATAGGACGAAACTGCAGTAACGTTAGTTACAAATGAAAGTGGTAAAAAACATAGAAAGTTCAATTTCGCTTTTGTTCATTATGATTTCCTACCACATAGTAACGGCTACATCCATCAATTGACTTACAGGTATATTTCTGACAGTTCACATCACTGTGGACAGCACAAACGTGGTGGGTTGAATTTTCTAGTGCATCGTCTTTTGACGTTTCCTCTCACTCATAAAAGGTTTACAAAAAAAACGTGACGATACAGAAAATATAAGTCTGTAACAGTTTCTCGATTGTCATCATCAGATATTTCTTCGGCGCCAGCTTCCCAGGGTCGCCCAAGGTGATCCTGGCGATATTACATCCTTTGATTTCATCCCATCTCTTTAAGGATTGAGCATGGGTGTAACATGCTCAATTGTCGAAGTCATTAGGCCGTGGGTGCCACTGGGTCCTAAAATTCTCTCCAGCCGTTTCCTTGGTCGGCAATGCGATTATCTTCACTCTTGTCGTGCCCTTTAATCCACCTCAGGATAATGTCATTATCTACCGAGGCTTTGGCTAAATCTTAGTGACACTCTAGTCTAGCCCTGATGTAACACGCTGTCTGTTCAAGGCTAATAGTGCTTGTCTGCTATTAGTACAGATTGTTAAATTTTTGCCAGAAATTTCTTTCTTGGTTATTTCTTTTGTGGCGATTGAGATACCAGCCAGTTCTGTTTGGACCACGCTTAGTGATCTGGAGTATACTTCATACCCTGAGATTTCTTTGGTTTTTGAGCCGTCTGTATGAATCCGTATTGTATTGTATCATCTGACTCTGTGTTCTACTTGATTTGTATTTTGTAGGGTTTATTAAACCCTACAATTTCAACCATGTTAAAATGATTGCTGGTGTAGATTCAAAGGCCTAACAAAGTAGCCGTGAATAAATTTCATTATTTGCTTGGTAAAATTTATGAAAAATATAATTTATCGCCAGATGTAACATATAACTGGACGAGACTGGAATATCATACGTCTCCAGAACAAAGAGCAAAATCATTGCTGAAAAAGAAAGAAAACAAGTAGGCTCCCTTTCTTCTACAGAACGATGGCAACAATTACCGTCGGAATATGTTTCAATGCAGCTGAAACTTATATGCCATCTATGCTGATATTTACTCGACAGAAAATTAAGCAGAAGTTATCAGATCGAGCTCCCCCAGGAAAGACGGCGGAAAGCAACGCTCGAGGCTTGACGACAACTAAAACCTTCATGATCTGGTCGCAACGGTCCGTCAAATAGTATAGAGCCCCAACTTGGTCCTGTTACTTTTAGATGGGTCATAACGCATACGCAAAATATAGAGGTTATTGAAAATGCACGTAAAAATGGTATTTTTATGCTTTGCTGCCCCCCATTGCATCCACAGGCTCAAAGTCTTGAATGGTGGATTCATGAAACTATTATGATCATGACTGGTTACGGTCGCACCTAATGCAAATAATAACTTTCCAAATAAACGAAATGTTTGCAAATGAGTATATTCAAGCTGCGATTATTCAGCTAGAATTTAGCAACCACTATCGCCATCCTTCGAAAAGGTACCTCTTGGACCTATTTTTCATGAAATATCGACACATTTACATCAGGAAACTCCTATCTCAGTGCCTCAGCCTGGACCATCTGTACAAGACGAAAATAGGGTTTCCCGTTCTGCAATTCGAAAAGTATGTCGACATTGAACAACTTTCCCTGAAAACGCTTCTACCCCTGATAGAGAAAATGTTCAGAAGTAAGTCTGATGCATCTATTGTGTTGACTCGAACACCACTTATTTGATGTCTTCGGGGCGTTGGGTGCCAGTTGATAACGCAGATTTGAAAGAAATCCACGTCGGCTCATTCTGTGACAAATAAAATAGTGTACCCCATACTGTCCCGTACTGGTTACCACATACTGCCCCTACCACGGAGCACGATGAAGTGTACATGAAGACTGTGAAATTAAAATTGAAAATATTATTTGATTTCTTACTTCACCAAATTCGGCACCAAATAATTATTCAGAAAGTAACCAAAGATTTAATGTTTTTATTGTTCATTTCCCTTAACGTCCCCATTAGGCCTCCCTCCCCTAACTAATGGCTTGTTGAAATAATATTTTCAGTTATCAGATTTACCTAATTATCAAATAAGACAACATTGTGAAATTGACTTTAAGAAAATCAAGAAGCAGGGTACCTAGCAGAGGTATCTAGGACATAAATGAGGACAACACTGTATGTAGATCAAGTTCTGTCTTTCCCTTGAAGATGATCACTTGGTGATTAGAACACGTGTCAAGGTGTTGAAAATAACGCTTTGGTGTTGGGATAGAACAGCAGTAATATTCACTACTACACCAAAGGCTCCGAACAGTGCATCACAAATATATAAGAATATTGGAACTTTTCATAAATGCTTGCACAGAAATTCACAGGTTTGATTTCACAGGTTTGATTTTACATTACGATTATGACCGAAACAACACTTATCCGGTACAGTACAGCACGGCTTGTTCTAGACGTGTTTCTGTCACCGCTCGATGTCAACTGAAGGTCCCTGGAAATCGAACAAACAGCATCTTCAGTATGTTGGTTATAGCTGGACAAGTGGGCGATGCAGCTACCCGCCTCCGTCAGGCGACTGACAGCGTCGTGCTGTGCTGGACATGTGGGCGACAAATTTCTACTGGGACAACTCAAATGAATATGTGAATCAAACGAAACTCACCACTGATCCACGTATACACTACCGAAAATGAGACAACAATCCTTCAATTCCAACTTCACCTTGAATACCATCAATTTATATTTATTATTCTGAAAAATCAATATTTCAATTGAATTCCATTGGTACAATAAAAATTTTGAATTCGAATCAAAACATTATTCGGAAATCGCGACATTTAGCCGCGTCACTTTGGTTCCTGTTCTGCGGTCTCAAAGCACGATATATTTCAACAATTGGAGAATACGAGTTGATCCATTTACGTGCCCTGTTCATATATTCAAACAATGTGTCTCAATAACTCCAACTTGATTGATGCATTGCATATAGGTATCGGTTTCAAGTCTTGAGAATGGTTTAACAAATCAAAACCGGCCGAAACAAATCAAAAACTTAGTAGAAATCAGACAAAAGTTATTTTCTTTATCCTTTATGCTTTAATAATTGTATTTCTGATGGAATCGACCGATACTCGATGAAAATCAATGATGTAGTCAACAAACGCTATAAATGTAGAAGGAGCTTTTGTATAGCGAAACAAATGATGAGTTTTTCAGACACTATTCATTGAAAATCTCAAAATGAAGTGTTTCTTGATTATTTTATAATCATACTTTAAAATTTATGTTCTTGTTGAATTCTGCTGAGAATATTTCAGAAAATAATTTTCACAAATACTACTCGCCCTGAAAATTTTTTGAGATGGAGGAACAATTTTGCAAACTGAAAATTTGTTTAGAATTAGAGCAATACCAATCGGACAACCACCAATACATAAATACTCTTCTCCTACTGACTCTTAGTTGTATCACCTGATTGCCCTATTGGTATTGCTTGATAACTAAGATTGCGTGAAAAAATAAAAATTCATTAATGAAATGTTTGATTTTGTGTTACTTACAGACATTTCTTGACCGCAGGGCACAATATTTTCATATATTTGCTGCTTCAAATTATTGTGACAAAGATATTCGTCTTATCTAGAATAGCAAACGTGGTACGAAGAAATATATAGAAAATTCTTTAATACTCTCAAAGTACCATTACAAATTAAAATACAACTCAATGTGATATCTTTGGCGGATGGATGCCAAATAGCTTATATTGAGTTCCTATATAATGTAATAAATAATTGTTTGGACAGCAGT
This sequence comes from Leptinotarsa texana, assembly GCA_015342105.1. Lineage (NCBI taxonomy): Eukaryota > Metazoa > Arthropoda > Insecta > Coleoptera > Chrysomelidae > Leptinotarsa > Leptinotarsa texana. Next base: position 7,209 of record WOGN01005515.1, read on the forward strand.
TATATATTGAACCAACTTTTGATAAATGTACCTCTGTATAATACTAGAGGATTATATTAATTCCAAGTAAATCAAAGAAAAACTAATTACTGTATTTCACTGAAAATAAATAAATGAATAAATAAATGGATATTATACATGTTTGGGCTACGATAGATGGAGAATACGATATTTTCCCAGTTTGTACTTTTCCTGAGATACATATTCAGAACCGTTTCGTGTTCGAAGATGAACAATTCAGTTCAATTAGAAAGGATGGGTTATTTCCTAAATTACTATTTTCTTATCGGGTATTTGCCCTATGCTGTGTTCCTGTCTAGCCAGTTTAATGGGGTTTTGATGCAGTTTCTGCGGAAACAACTATCCGCCTCGACTTAGTATGAATCTTTTACCCTGATTCTAAATTAATCAGGCGTTTCCTCAAATTGAATAACCTTGAGCTTGTTAATCGATTCGAAACTTCATATGCTACCGAAAGCATTTGTATTATTCTATGTGTTTCGTGTGTTCCTCGAACAAGAGTATCTCATCATTATCAGACAATATAGTGAATCAAACGTCGAGTTCAAAAGGTCAATAATCAAGAAAAAAAATTATGAAAATGAATATTTCGAAATTTCCAAATGTTGAAACATTCATCTGTTCCGAAGTACCTCCACTGTAGGTTCTGGTAAATGCCTACCGGAAAACAAGTACTTACTAGGCTAACCCCACGATGGACATTGAATTATATCGGATAGGCATTAGTCTTGCAGATATCAGTCTGGCAGATGTTTTTCGTCCATCCAGTAGCAGGAACATGCTGAAATCGGTCGAATAGATCACCTACAGACCGGTTCTCAGGTATTACCTCTCATCAGTGCAGGAAAGATTCGACCCAAGTAGTAGTATGCCTAGTACTCGCACAATTTCAATGCGGATCCACTGCATATACAACTGATACCACGCTGGATATTGAATTTTGTTATCATAGCGGTTAGTCTTGCAGATGTTTTAGTACTTTCAGCAGCAGGACTATGCTGAAATTCGTCGAGTAGATCACTTCGAATGTACATTCCAAAGTTCCATTTTCAAATATCACATGAATAGTAGAAAATTACGTGAGAAAAAAACAGTACTTTAATATCTGCTTGGAAATTTGAAATAAAAAGGATCAGTTTTATAGGAAAGCAGACTCATGAAATGACTGAAACGTGAAATCAATAATATTAGGAGTGATATATTCGTTTAAGTGGAATAAGTGTATACGTACTACGTCGTGAAAAAACATCTCAAGATGATAAGATTAACGAACAATACTGACCAATCCAGTTGAAACAAACCACTATAAAAAAACATTTGATATTTAGACTATAAATGGTGAACACGGTAACTTTAGTTTTCAGATATTTTTTTCAAGGACAGAGCGCAAGCACTATAGGAAAATTGTCAAGGCGCACTCAGGGCGGTACTTCTGCGAAAGTAGCGATTCACATCGGATTTGAATCGCTGGAGATCAAACCCATCTCAGGAAGTATATTCCACATAAACGCAGTTCTCCAAATGAAATAGTTCTTGAACAATGAAGTTCGAAGTTCACTGAGTTGAACCACAAACGATGAACAGACATAATCCGTCGCGTATTTCTGATATGTACTGCTCTTGGTGGAATCAAATGTGCCAAAGCACTTGAACACTTTCTGTGAAAGTATCTACAGAAGAGAGATAAATCTCCAATCTTTCTCCGATGTTCCAGGCTATCAAGGTTGCACCTCTCCAATCAGGTGAATGGCTCTTCTCAGGATGGAGTCTAGCAAACTCAGGGTATGTTTGGAGGTGGAGTTGCATACATGAGGACAATACTCCAAACAAGATGTGAACTGAAGTTTATGGAGCATCAAAAGTTGCTGAGATGTATAAAGTTTTCTGGTTCGGAACAATGTTTCAAGCTTTCGAGAAGCAGCATTCTGCCAATACATATTAGTACCCTACGGATATAATAATGTAAGATTATTGGAAAAAACCAATGCCTGGGTTTTTGTGGAATCGAATTGAACCTGATTACTTTCATGCCAATTTGAAAGCACTTCTCATTAAGATATGCAATCTCCTGCTGCCGGTAAAGATAAGCCTCCGTAGCCGATGCCTCGGAATCCACATGGAATGAGACAAGAGTGCTGTCATCAGCAAAGCAATATATTGTATTCTTAGTTTCTTTCAATAACCTGTTGATATACAATAGAGAGAATTGAAGACAATATGGATTCCTAGGGAACGTCAACGTTGATGGTGAAAGTATTCGAGAAATATCCATCGACGGCCACTTGCAGGAAACGTTCTTTCAGGAAGCTGGAGAGTCATACAAAAAAATGATCCGACAAGTCATAGCATTGAAGTATGGCCAGCAAATCCTCATGCCACACACGGCCGAAAGCCTTAGAAATAGCAAGCGCAAGCAATAGCTCTTGATTCTCCATGTTTAGGCGATTGCTGTATTCCAAATATGTTTGTTGATCTTCGCCTATTGACCTTCATTTCCGAAAGCCATATCGATTCCCGCTCAAGATGTTGAAGCCTTCCAAATATTTGAGGATATGGTGGTTCACGACTTTCTCCATGATTTTTGATAATAAGATAGTGAAGCGACTAGTCTATTGTCATTTGGAAGGTATTTCTCTTGCCCTTTCCGGGGAAAGTATGAACGCAAGTAATCTTCAAACAAGAAGGAATAAATCCTTTCCTGTGAGACAGGATAAAAAGTCTGCAAAATACTGGTGCGATTTTATTTGCGCACTTTTCAAGAACGATGACGGGCACTTCATCAGGACCAGATGCCTTGTTTCAAAATTCGTCTGACTAGACATCGAAGAGAAATTTTCAGATCGTCAATTTTAGTGTGAGAATAGTAGGTGTTGCCTTTTCCAGAGAATCGACTGTGGAGTGCGACGCAAATTGTTCAGCTAGTAGATTTGTTTTTGCTATGGTTGTTTTTGCGAGTGAACCATCCGCTTCAAGAATGACAGCCTTCTACATTCATCCACCTAAGATTTCTGCCATTTGCAAATCAATATTATCTGAAGGTGATACCAGTAAGCCGGTATTATCTCAACATATTATCTCAACATATCACCAACTCAATGATCGATCAGTCGGTTATTATGAGATCTGTTCTGTTAACAAACGAACAATTATCAAAAAGTACTCTAGTAAAAAAGCGAAAACAATTAACTGAATTTCAATATTCCAGTCATGAAACTTCATTCATTTTTGACTAACAAAATAATAAACGGTAGCCTTTGCAGGGGCTTAACTTGCAAAAATTATATTCATTCACTATTGAGATTGAGTAAAAATAAGGTCCGTAATACGTCAGAAGATATTTTTTCTAGCACTAACTGGATCTAAAAATCAGGATATTGTTTAGTGGAAATATTATTGATCAAACTAAATTTTTGAAAATATTGTCTGTTTAACTTAATCACTGATCTGCAACAGTAAAAATGAAAATTATTGAATTCATGCTAGTAGAATAGATAATTAAAATAATTTTTGAGGGGTATCATTCCTCTCCCTTATTTGTTTGGTAGACACTAAGCCTCTGTTTCAAATCTGAAGATAGGGATCTCTACTTCATGATGATTTTTTTCTCATTAAAAATCTAAGCGTCATTATAAACACATTTTGAAATGACTAAATTTTGTTTTCAATGAGTCAAACAGTACATTTGGAATAGTAAAGCGTGTTCATTTGATTTTATCAAAACTTGGAGAAAATTCTTCTCAGTTATTCAATTCAATATCTTCTCTGAATCGCCCTATGAATCAATAACAATTTCTCCAGCCCCATCCTTTTGAAAAGGAAATGTTTTTAGGATATTGAAGAAATAGTGGATATCAAAACCGTTCGACTCAATAAACTCTGAACTTTTCGATTTCAATTTGTTACTGCGGTTTGTTCGGGTATATCAAATTCACAAGCTTATTGAGTTACAACTCAATTCAACTTGTAATTGACTGGATATAAATGTCTGGATTTTCTGGGAATAATTACATTGCGGGTTACATTTTGTATTTACTGCTTTCAGAAGATGAGCGTGACTGTTGAAATCGAGTATGTTATGTGAGGTTAAAACGTGACTACATTTTATCCTCATAACTCGATTTTAGTTTCATTTGTTCAACCTATTTTCATTTATCAGATTGTTACATTGCAGTTGTTAATATATGCGCGCTACAGGGTTACTACAATGGTATATACTTTAGATTCAGAAAATATAATGATATATCTCCTTTATGTAAGAGCTTCGATTTTCACTTCATTGTGGTTTGAGATAGCATATAGAGTGTTTACTGCTTATTATATACAAAATTAGATTTGGAATTGTATAATTTTTTCTCAAATTTGATGCTGCATTTCAAGCCCTTTCCTGTGTATCAGATATCCGAATATATTCCTGTACTTTTTTCACCTTTACTGCCCCACTTCTTTCATTGACATCAAATTTTTAGAACCTTAATGTTTTGCGTCTGCTAACTGGTTTCACTTATATCTAGCATTGCGTTTGGCACTCTGTAGATTCATATCAAGTGCTGCTCGTTGTTATATCTCCTTATGAGTTTCTCCTTCCTTCTTCTGTTTTAATTTACTGTCACCTCAACTTTGATTTATTATTTATTTGGATATGATTCCACACGATATATGAGAGCCTATCTCAAAATACTTCTTCTTGGACTTATGTTCAGGCATGTTCACAAATACTAGGATATCTCGATTTGTACTGTTTTTTGTAAAATTAATTGTATGTGTTGTATTTTTCTTCCACTAATATACGTCAAATATGTAATTTTTCATTTGACATGTGTTTTCACACATTTTTACCTGATCATTCTGTAACATCGTTCGTTGTGTAGTTCTAACCACTATTTCATAAAATTCAATCAAATTAGGTGATGGAAATATCTAGTATCACGAACTTTCGTGACCTCAAATCTGGATGGAATCATTTCAACATATTGAAACAATGAGAGGAGGAGTAGCTAAAATTTTTTGTGCAAGATGTAATGTTGTACAGGGTTATTCACTATAAATTACCCACCCTTATCATCGTTATTACTGCCTACAGAAAAAAAAATAAATGTGAAAGTTGTGTGCTTACGAATGAATTTTGATAAAATACTTTCAAAAATACAGAGGCGTGCAGATTTGATGGAATAGAAATTTTTTATATTGTTTTCAAAGGGTAGGGTAGACCCAGTATATTATTGAAATTTTGGAATGATCTGTTTTCCTAATTTCAAAAATATACCATATGTTACTCCTATCTCATAACGTTTTTGAGTTATTAGAGGTGAGGAAAAAAATTTCAAATATCGAAAAATAGAAAACAGAAAATTCATTTAGGAAATTTAAATAACATGATAAGTCATAACAGATGTTGAATATGCCTACCATTATTGTCAATGCATAATTGATAACGTCTTCTTATATTTATAAGTGCATCGGAAATTGCTTCCTTATTGACATTCAGATTCATTATTTCACGTCGAATCGTGTCTTCAATTAATTGAATATTATTATTATCATCGTAATCAACAATGTCTTTTAGAAATCCCCAGAAAAATGAAACCACAGGGGTCAAATCTGAACTCTTAGGTGGACATTTAATGCTTCCATTATTTCCTATCCCTATTGAGAATACATTATTCCGAAGTTTTTGTACCCCAATGAGGGGTTGCCCCGTTTTGCATCCAAATCATATTGGCAAGCTCGGCTTCCGAAAATTTTTGTATAAGAATATTTTCTACTTTTGGGATAAGTATTTCTTGATAGGTAACTCCTGTCAATATATAATCATAAAATATTGGGCCAACAATTTTATTTCCATAAATCCCGCACCAAACGCTAACAGTTTTCCTTCTTGATTTCTTTATTTGTTTAAACAATCGTTTTCTGTTGTC